>LBNU01025158.1:55220-80296 GCA_014162995.1 Artemisia annua
CACTCGTATACTTCACAGACGTTAGATTTAGTCCAACCAACTGATAAAATAGATGAATCAAACCCCTCTAATCCTAGAAGTACAAGAAAGAACACAAGAATCACCACGAACAAGCTCCAAAATGAGTAAAAACCACCCTAAACTAATAGAAACCAAAACAAACCATACACCACAAGTCCTACAATCCCTAGGATGTAACCATGGCTCTTGATACCAATTGTAGGATACAAATAAGTTCACAAACACGAAACTAACTTGTGGTATGGATCGTTACATGTGAGAAAGAAAGAAGAAAAGTAGAGAGAGAAAGTTAGAGAGAGAAAGAGGTGAAGCCTTGGAGAGAAAACCAAAAAAAGAAAATAGATTATGAGAAGGCTTACCCTCTCCAAGGATGGAGAGGGTATTTATATGTACATGGGTTTATGCCACTTGGGCGTGCCACTTGTGTTAGACCCGTTTCCCGGGTGTTGGGACCCCACCCTAGATGAAAATGGATAAAGATCTCGTGTGATTAGCCAGTCAACGAATGTTACGTTATAGTCAAACCCGTCAGTCAAAGAATGTGTTATATGGTTAAAGAAAGTATTATGTGGTACAAATAGAAGGAAATAGACTTAAGGACTTAAGTTGTCATGTATGAAAGTGTTATTACTTGTAGTGTGGCCAAAATATAAGGATTGAGACTTAAGGGACCACTTGTGTCAATTGACCAAAGTTGTGCAAGTATATATCTATCTATCCACAAGTTTCTAGTCATTTCTACACCCTTCAAGGGTGTGTTTGATGTCCGGTTATGGTGAGGAGAAAAAGGGAGGGAAAAACTAGATGGTGATAAATCTATGGAGAGATTTGGATACCATAATCCAAGGGTTATTTCTAGCACCAATCCACCACAAGTAAGTAGCTTTCCTTTAGTGATTATTGAAGTTAAAGTTTATGGTTAAAGTGGGTAATCATCATATGATCAAAATATGATCATATGATGATATAAAAAGGATGATGAGTAAGTTATGATGGGTTATATAAACCCTTGTTGATAGTTTTGAATTATATATATTATTAGGTTGTGGATGATGATGATGATGATGATGATGATGGAAGGTAGTGATGATGATGATATCCTTTATAGGCTTAGCTTAGACTCAAGGTAAGTAAACCGNTACTTAAAGCTCAGTGTACAAGTCCTTTAAATTCAAAAACCAAATTAGGTCATTTAAGTGCCTAAACCATGTTTAAACCTTACCATTTCTTTAGCACATGTTACAAACACTTAAGGCACGACTTCTAAACTTTAAGCCTAGTCTCTAATCACTTTCTGAACCCTAATCCTAGTACTAAACCCTAATCTAAACCCTAATCAAACCCTAATCCAAAACTAAACCCTAAACCTAGAAACTACCTAAACCTAGCACCCTAGCATCACCATGACACCACCATGACCCAACCTACCTACCAACCACCTTCATCACCACCTTTTCATCACCAAGCAACCACCCAACCACCACCATAAGCTACTTGTCACCTCCTTGTGTTCAAAACATCACCGCGGCACCACCATAGCTACAAACACCCCTAACTACTTTCCTAGCCTCTCCTACTCATAACCTAGCTGTCCTTAGTCATTCCCCCTCCTAACTTGGCCACCACTTCAAGATACTTGGCCTCTAAGTTTCATTCGAATAGTAAAAGTAGCCGAGTAATACCCTCCATTTGAACACACTACAAAACTCTTCACCACCTTCAAACTTTGCTCTCACTCTATTCTAGTAGTAGCATAAGGTCCCTAAGAAGCCATTGGAAGCCAAGAATCAAGACTTGAAGCCCTTATTTAGTTGTTTTCTAGCCGAGACCCTAGAGACCCTAATTCGCCATTTCTAAATTGAGTAAGCATTTCTACCTATTCTATAAGCTCATTTATGGTTGTAGAACTTTCATAAGCATTGTTAGATCCTATTTGAGTCCTTGTTTAAGCCTTGATCATAAAAATCTACACGTTTTCATTTTAAAACCCTAAATACATGTTATTTTGATATTTTTGGTCATAAGCCCTTGCCATAAGCTATAAGCTAGTAAAAGCTACGTATCTTAACAAGCTATAAGCTAAAAAGCTCTTTTGAATTACAAAAATAGATTTGCATGATTTTGGGACTAGTTTTGTAACATATTCCATGCACAGGGGTATATATCATAACTTTGAAAACTATTAAGTATAAAGGTTATTTATGACATTTTTATAAAGTTATAAGTATAAGGATCTATTTTGTAAAGTTCAAAATTTAAAGGGTTAGTATATATAATTATTATATAAAGGACTAGTTTTGTAAAAGTTTATAAATAAGGGTATATATTGCCATTTTTCTAAAACCTTAAACCATGCGGATTATTTCTGTAAAAATATAATTATAGGGACTATTTTGCTAAATTCTCTAAATTAAAGGTTTAGATATTTTAACTACAAAGTTAAAGGATTAAATAAATAGATACCAATGGTAAATATTGTGAATTTCTGAAATTATAAGTCGTGGGGCTAAAAATGTAATTTCCTGAATATTATAAGTCAAAAGGACTGTTTTTGCCAACTTTTAAACTATAGAGTATATAGTGTCATTTTTGTATTCTAGAGAATCTAAAATGTAAATATTTTTATTTAAAAATAAATAAAAATATAATTAAATATTACAATGTTTAACATTTACAAAAACACAAACCATTCGTCATTTCATCATACATGACATCACGATGGGCAAAATCCATAACCCATGACCCAAAGTTCATGACCCATGACCTAAAGTCCATAACCCATAACCCAAAGTATGTATTGCTTCATGCATGACATCATGTTGGGTACCCATGACACATAGTTCATAACCCATGACCCAAAACCCGGTATTGTAACCCAAAATCCAGACTGGACTGACTTAGTTTCCGGATCCCTTGTATTACACTGGTCGGATCCCTCTGGTAAGGGATCCGGTATATGTCCTTGTTTGTCTGGGTTGTGCCGCTCGTATATGTCCTTGTTTGTCTGGGTTGTGCCATGCTTGTGGCATGGGCTTTAGTTGTTCCCAGCTTTGAGGGTTTATTGGACCGGGGCCCAGTGTATTTGCGGGGTCGGAACCCGGTTTCATTTGTTGGACCGGAGCCCAGTTTGCGTGTTTGGGCCAGGGCCCGGTTCGTATAGTACAGTCCAAGCCTAGTAGGCCTGCTGTCCATACTATACGTCATCAAGTCCCCCCAGACTAGTGTGTTCATTGCCCGCGTGCTATGGTAGTGTGCGGTGAACGCTTGTAGACTAGTTTGTTAGTTGTTCCGCCTTTGGTATAAGCCCTTTGTCGTACGGATCTTGGGCCGTCAGTGGACAGAGTTTGTAGGGGGTTTGACCGTTTTGGTCGTTTTATCTTCTGATATGATTTGACCATTTGAGCCGGTCTTAGCTGTCACCCTTATCTTTTTACTTTTTATCTGGGCCGTTTGTTGGGGCGCTTTCCGACGCGTGTCATTTGATTAGCTTATCCATGATTAAATGTACCGCGCGTATAAATAGTGTCTTTCACTATTTGCATTTTCTTTTTTGTTTTACTTTGCGGCCACCGTAATTTTTTTGGTTTTTTCCGTTTCTTCTTCGCCTTTAACTTCTTTTTTATTCAAGAAGAATCTCCGGTGTTATGGTTGAATTTCGGAATTGTAAATTCAATCTTTCTCGGGATGCCTTTGAAAAGGTCTTACGAGATTGCCATATTCCGCCGGCAGTGTGGCCGGTCCGGCCAGATAAGGACGCTCTTATTCGTTTTCCTCCGGAGGGGAAAATAGGCGTTTACACCCGCTTATTTGATTATGCCCAGTATCGCTTACCATTAACCAAATTTTTCGTCAGTATCGTTACTCATTATAGGATAAATATTTCTCAACTTAATCCTCTTGGTGTAGCTAGGGTGTCTCATTTCGAGATTCTTTGCCATGTTTGTAGTGTTGAAGCGACCGTTCCCTAGTTCCTATGTTTTTATAAGAAGAACAAGAAGAATGGTTGGTTGTCTTTTGGCAAGCGTTCCGATAAGGTGTGTTATACGGAAGTGTCAGATTTGTTGAAGAATTGGCAGGAACGTTTCTTTTGGGTTGACAGTTTCGCCTGTCCTGTTATTTTTTCCTCCCTATTCTGCACAAACTGTTCCCAGAGTCATGGAAATGAGATCAAAATATGTTGAGTGTTGAGAGTTGGCTTACCACACCCTCAAAGGTGGGAAGTAAACGAGTTGTAGAAGCTTTGTGAGGACTTGGGAGCTTGTGGATGGCTTGTGAAGGACTTGTGCTTCTTCTTCTTCTCGGTACAAAAGGCAACGAGTAAGGGAGTGTTTGTATGAGATTTTTACGTGGGTTTCTTTGCATGAGAGGGAGTATACATGAGATAATGACAACTTGAGAGACAGAGAATATGTACAGTAGGATAACGAGTAGAGTAGGCTTAGGATAGGTTGATTGGATGCAAGTTGTGAGTTCCATGTGTGTATGTGGTCGGTTTAGGGAGGTGACGAGGATAGGGCTTCTAGATGTTGGATTTTATTTCGAGTAGGCAAACAGGGAAGTGAGCAAGAGTACTAGTGAAGTCTCTTGGTCCTTGTGGTATCATATGTCTTAGTGTGAAAGAGTTTGAGGTGTGTTTGGGACGTAGAAACATCAAGGGGTCCGTTTGATAAGTTAACGTGACCAAATGGCCATATAGTGATCGAGTTGTGATTCAAGAGTGTCGAGATGAGTTATAGACTAGGTTATAAGGGTAGTAAAGTCCCTTAGATGATTTGTGGAGGTCGTGGTTTGCTTGGGAGTCCAAACGAGAATAGTGTGACCAAAACAATATTCGTATATGTGAAAATATTGAGTGTGGGTTATTGAGACTTTGGAAACGTGTTTAGTATAGATAGATGTCCTTAAAATGTGTATTGATGGAACGCTTTAGAAAGGTTCAAATGAGCTTGGGAGTGTTGTGGTAACTTATGTGCATGTTTTTATATATAACGAGTTATAGAAATTGAGATAGAGTTCGTGGGTGAGTTTGGTGAGTTGTGAATCACTTAGAAACGTTTAGGAAGTCATTTGAGTGAGTTTAGAACTTGTGAGAATCAATAGAAACGTGTTTTGCAATATGTGACCCAAGTTGTGTACGTTTTTGGAAATGGGTGATCTCGATACAAAAGGGTCCTGGTTTACTATTCATTCGAATGTATTTGGTTGAGATAAATGTTGATCTCGATTCTTTTGTGTGCCAAGAATGAGGTAAGGCCTTTTGTTCCATAGGTTGCTTGTGAGAATCGTGAAAACGAGGGCCAAACCAAACGTGTATAGGCTTGTGAATTCGTATATTATTTTAGTTGTTAGATTGGGCCTTTAATGGGCTTGTGAGATCCTTCGGCCCAATATGAAAATAAATATGATCCGTGTAGTAGATTTGGGCTCGTGTGTATGTTGTTGGGTCGTATAGGCCCATTAGGTGTTGTGTGGCCCATTGGGTCATGTGGGGCCCACTTGTGAACAATGTGGGGCCTACCATGAATATTTTAATATATTTAGAGGTTATGGGGCCCCACAGGGGTGTATTTCAGTTGTATGTGTGTTGTGGGGCCCACCAAAAGGGATGTGGGTCCCATAGATGTGTATTGTAATTCATATTTGTATTGTGGGGTCCACTGAGGTAGAAATCTCATATGTGGTTGTTGTGAGTGCAAGGGTGTGGCACTTGTGATCTAAACTGATCCATAGTGGTGTTGTACCTAGTCCAGGTCATTGTGGGTTGCGTGTGAGCTCATTCAAAGTAGGTGTGAATCACATAGCACATAATGATTCCGTGTTGCATAGTGTAAACAAAAGTTTAAAATTTAGCCTAAAAATGGGTGTATGAACAATAGTACTTAATTACTTCATGTTTAATGTTTCCTAATAATTGGGTTTTTAGCAGGATATTACAATTATTATTATTATTATTATTATTATTATTATTATTATTATTATTATTATTATTATTATTATTATTATTATTATTATTATTATTATCATTGAATATATAATCGTTCAATTGTAGACATTGTTATTGCTAAAATAGTTATGGACAAATACAGGTCACTACTGAAACGAGGTGTGTGACTGCTGCCCCGGAAATGGTTCAATTTTGGATGATATCATTGTTACAAAGGCAGTTTTTGATGAAGCACTAACAGTTGTGCCACAACCACCTAAGCAAAAGAAGAAAAATAAGCAAAAGGGTCAAAAGGCGTGCTCGATAGTGTGATTTTACAGTTGATTTTAACCCGATAAGGAGAAAAAAGATGGTTGATGTGGGGTTAATTACTCTTATGCCTTTCTAAAGTATCACATAATATGCCCATTTTTGCTTTATGTCTTTATGAAAAATGGATATATTGTGCCAAATATGAAGTAGATTGGAGGTGTGTGAAAGCTCATATGTATATTGTTTAAACACCAAATTGTTGTAGCTATTTTGAGTATTTAATGAACACCCCTAGCCACAGGATTTTCCCTGTATGTAAAAAAGCATAAGGTATGTTGGACTGTTTTTTTGTAACATACAGTTTGATTAAGTTTTCTGGACCGTCTGAAGTTTAATTTTTAAGGGTAGCTGTGTTGAGTTTTCTGGCCCGTTTGATTGAGTTATCTGGCCAGTTTGCAGCAGGAAATGGTTCTTTGGGAAAACACCCTGCGGCAACGCGCGGGTTTCCCACCTCGTTAGAATAAAAGCCTTGAGCTCTTATAATGAAACTATGAAAGTGAATTACAGTAAAACATCTATAAATTAATAGTGTTAGGACCGGGATATTTTATTAATTTAGCGAGATATTATTATATCGATAAATTAATAATTTATTAATTTAAAGAGGTTTTACATATTATCTTTAAATTTTCAAGTGTAATATAATAGATACAATGTATACTCGTTAGAGATAAAAAAAAAATAAAATAAATTTGAAAAACAAGTTCCAATTAAAATTTTATGAATTTATTCACACTTTATGAAAATAAAATTAACATTTTTGTTACAATACGAGAAAACAGCACACCAACACTTTAGTGCAATAAGGAGATTTTAAGATAAACTCAATATAGATTTGAAGTTCAACAAAAAATAGCTAGTGATAATGAATTCATTTTTTACAAAACAGTATTAGGATTTGTTGTGTATCTCACACACACACACACACACGCATATATACATAGATATAAAATTTTTAGCAATTATTAATTTATAGTTTCGTTGGGACTATTATATATACATTAGGGTTTCAAAAAGATTATTATCTTATTATTTTATCGATTGGGGTTCAAATTTGTACTGGTCCCAAGTTGGGACTGGACAAATTATTAATTTTATCGAGGTTATTAATTTATCGAGTATTAATTTATAGAGGTTTTACTGTATTACAAAAAGAAAATGAAATTATTACTACAAGTCTATTAACTTTGTATGTACTTATCACATCGTTTAGATTTTATAACAAAATCTTATAGTTTGCAGTGATAATTAACGTTTTCTTATTCTTCTTTACACTTTATATTGAAAATACACATTATTGTTATAATTAACGCGAGAGCACTTAAATTTTGTTTTAGCAAATAGCTCACATTTTGGAGAAGATATTTTCCTTTTTGAGAAATGATTTATCTTCCTACAAATCTTTCTACTTAAAATTGTTTTGTTTTTATTGGATGAATTAAATAATTTCACAATTTCACCATCCAATAATTTCTACTCCCTCCGTACCAAAATATAAGTCCATTTTTTATTTTTCAAAGTCATTTCTTTCCAACTTTGACCTTAATTATTTTCTTTCGTGTTATATAATACTCGATGAAAAGTATATCAATGAAAATGTATTTAAAACACAAGTTCATTTATATATTTTGCATCAAGTATTATATAACACGAAAAAAAGGTCAAAGTTTGAATAAAAGGACTTTGAAAAAGTCAAAATGTACTTATATTTTGAGACGGAGGGATTATTACATTTTGAAGAAGATATTTTCCTTTTTTATGAAATGATTTATCTTCCTACATTTTGAATTAACATGGTAATTATGAAGATTTGTAACAAGTTAAATCATTTTCCTTCTTCTTTATACTTAGACAATTATACTTATTCTCCTATACTAGACGAGTACCCGTGCATAACAACGAAATTTTATAACGACATATAGTTTTAGTGATAAAAAATAGTTTATGAGTTATAAATAAAAAATAATAAGAGCTGAGTTATTTAAAAAACCAAACATTCCTCACATACCAAGGGACTAATCCCCACCATCCATCTAAAAAGAAATCAATGGTTGAGATTAAAAACATTTAATATTTCACCCATTTTTTATAATTTAATTATCTCTTAAACCGTTAATCGTTAAGCGAAAATAATTATACCATCACGATGAGCATTTAATTATCTTTCTATAGATATGCATTGTGATATACTTTCGACAAAAATTTTTTTTTCATTTTTTTCACGTTTTTTCTCGTGGCCGAAAAATATCATATGTGATATATCATATATGATATTATATATCATATATGATATTACATATCATATATGATATATCATATATGATATTGCATATCATATATGATATATCATATGTGATTTTTTCGGCCACGAAAAAAAACGTGAAAAAAACGAAATTTTTTTTTTGTCGAAAGTATATCACAATGCATATCTATAGAAAGATAATTAAATGCTCGTCGTAACGGTATATTTTTTTTCGCTTAACGATTAACGGTTTGAAATATATTCATATTTGAAAAAAGAGGATGAAAGTGGGTTTTTTAAATTGTTGGGATTAATCTCATCCATTAGATCAAATAAAGATGGAGGGAAGATGAATGGTGGAGATTAGTCCCTTGGTATGTAAAAAATATTTGGTCATCAAATGATCTTATATCAAATAATAAAAGTTTGAGGATTTGGGGATTAAACATAATGTTTTGAAACCCGGTTCGACCTGGGTGGTTCAACCGGTTGAAACGTTTCGGTCGAAAAACGGGTCAATTTAAACAGGGTCAACCCGACAGGATGCATCGAAAAAACGAGTCAAATTAAACCGAGTCAACACGCCCGGTTTGAAGCGTCATGGGTCCGCTCGCCGAGTTTGAAGTATCCCGGGTCAACCCGGTTTTTGATGTGTATTAATAGTTTCCTTTTGAAATATATGTTTCAATATTTTCTTTTTTGGTTTCAACATTTCCTTTATTACGATGTTTTAAGTTTTTTTTACCTAATATAAAATTTTCAACATTTTGAATTTTTCACTTTTTCTTATTTTACTGGCAATTATTTTGTTGCCTGAATCCAAAAAGTGAGGTAAGTAAATTAGGGTGTTTGTTTAAATTTATATATGGACTTACGAGCTTATTTGATTTTAGCTTATACTCCGCCTTTTATAAGCTCCAATTTTCTATCTTACAGTATTTCAAAATTTATGAGCTTTTATTTATTTATCATATTCTTATACTATCAACCTACACGTGTTAAAAGTAATCTGAAAAATTGAATTTTATAATGTGTCGAAAAACAAATAAGCTCGTGAGCTTAAAGCCTTAAACAAACACCCCCTAAATTATACAACCGCCCAACTTAAACATCTATTCAAATTTCAAACAAACAAACACAAACACACACAGGGTAGTAGCCAAAAAAGAAAGAAAATGGAAGAAGAAAACCCCTCATCATCATCAACAAACATAAAGCTAATAATCGAAAAAGGCCCGAAAGAAGGCGAATCAATCGAATACAAATCCACCAAACTCATCAAAATCGGCCGTGTAGTTCGCGGCAACACTTTCCAAATCAAAGAGTCAGGTATTTCATCTAACCACATTTCCATTCATTTCGATTTTAATAAATGGATGTTAACCGATCTCGATTCGTCTAACGGAACCTTTTTAAACGGCGAAAAACTCGAACCTGGTGTTCCCACTCCTTTAAATGACGCTGATTGTATTAAAATCGGTGAGTTGACTTCCATTGTTGTTAAGATTGGAATGGTTCTGTCTCCTTTTTATATTTCAACCGTATCTCACAAACTTTGTTCAGATTACCTGTATTCAATTTTCACCCCTTGCTCAGGTTAGCTGAGTTAGGTTACCTTTTCGATTGTCACTATATAAGTATATAGTAACATTCTTTCAAGGTTGCTTTTGAATTAAAAACTCCAAAGAAAGTTGCTAAAAGATAATAGATGGTTAGGTGGTATTGCAGGCGACTCTACATTGTATTTAACAGGCATGAGTGCTTTTTTGTTTCATATCTTAATATATTTGCCTCTTTCGAGAAAAACTATTATTAAGGCCTTGCCATGTCTATTTATAAAACAGAACAATATTAAAAGCAAGCAGGACTGCAGGAGGTTAAAACATGGATAAACATTCATGACGAGGTCTTTTGACGCATGGCCATAACATCCTATCATTGTTGTTTTGACACACTATGTCAAATAAGACTAGTGGTCATCAAGATTTGAACATATATCAATATAGGTTGAGGCTACGATATATGTTAGTTGGTTTGACTTTGACCTCCTAAGGGCAGTTTGGTATATTAGTAGTAAGGGTATTTTAGTCATTTTGGTAGTATCTAGAATTTGTATGTAAGGTCGGTTAGTTTTTTGTATGTCGGTTATTCACTTATATAACCAATAGCAGATGTAAAACTATGTACTTCATAATTTTTGATAATAGAAATATTAGTTTTAGTCCAAAAAAAACTTCTGATGTTCTAATCTTGTGTTCTTGTGTTTATGCTTTTGCTTCTGGTCCTTCCCTTTTGCCCCATGAATATCCCAGCCTAATCCTAACAATATATGTGGTCAATTTGTCATCTAATTAGAAGAGTGAACTTGTACCAACAAGTCAAGGGATTTTCAGGAGTGATATGCCAAAAACATTTTTAATGTTTGTTTTTGAATTTAAACATTTTATATATTCATTTGATTTTTAATTTTCAGCTTGTTGTAGTTAGTTTGGAACAAAATACTTGTTACTGTTGATGTGGCATGTTAATAGTTAAGCAAGCTATGCTTACTGTTATTGTTATTCGTTATGGTTATGTTGTTGTCAAAGTAAACAATATTACTAAGAAAAGAAAAATACATCTAATGTAACAGATTTTTTTCTCCTGATACTATCACCTTTCTTCATAAATTGCATCATACTTCCCTCGTACTCTAGTAGCATTTGATCTTGTCTTATTTGTTCTGTTGGGGTTGAGTTCATTTCTTGCCGCATCTATGTTCCTAAATTTGTATACTCTGTCAGTCTGTCTACTGGAAGTATACAAATTTGATTTTCAGCACTGGAAGTAGACACTGAGCATGCAGAAGAATAAGGGTTAATCTCACGTTAAGAGGATGTGGGTACCTAAGAAGCCAAGTACTACACTAAAATGGAGAAGAAAGACTGCCCATATGTCTCTTCAACCAGTTGTATATGAGACACGCCTGTCACTAGTTGGGAGCTAACGACCCTAGACTAGTAGATGTTCCAGTGCTGCTGCTGATTTTTTCAAGTTTATTTTTGTTGGTTACTCTTGCCAGAGATGAAAGTAAATTATTTTGATAGCACTTAGCCAGGAAAATGGTTTTCTTTTTGACATTTGTTGTTAGGCTTTTACATGCTTATGGCATTGTGTTACATGTTAGAGTATTGTAATTTACTAAGTTATTTAGTATACATATACATCTACCTGCCATTCGATATGTATAATAAAAACAGATCATTAAGACTTGGTAATTAGTCCAAATCAAGTAATAAGAAAAGGCAAATGGACAGGATGTGTGTTGCTACTTGCTAGAAATCTCAGTTGCAATACTGTATCATGTATGGTGGTGGTGCAGTAGAAATTTCATGCTCAATTGCTGTAGATGCCGCTACTGATAAATCTCCTGGAGTTGAACAGGTTCCAGCATTTATCTTAAAACAAAGATTTGAATATGGTTCTCATTTATATGAACATGTACTAAATGTTTCCCCTTTTTTTGTTGGATAGTATGCCATCACGCCTTTTGCTGATGCTTTGGATGCTGTACCTATGGCTCTTGCGGAGAATAGTGGTTTGTCACCCATTGAAACACTATCTGCAGTAAAAGCAAAGGTAACCCTGACAGTAACTTTTCTTATTGTTTTACTGATAACCGAGTGAAATATTATTCAGCATCGCGCTCATTATAGACGCCCAAGAAAAATAGTACCAAGAAAAGGCCACAAAATGATAGAGGTTCCCAAACCAGAAGTTGTCCTGTTTATGAAGGTATAGTCACAGGATATCATACTACAAATACTGAAATATCCTTTCACAATCATTGACAAATAGAGGCCTGATAAAACTGCGTTGCTATTATTGCAGAAAGACGAAACCTTTCGCTGCAATGAAACCGGCTACCGTATTCCTGTGAAATGTGTGAAAGACCGACTATTGAAGCTAAATATAGAAACGAAGAGTCAGCTCGAAGAACCATTTCTTACAGGTGCATTTCAAAATTTTGTTTGCAAAAATGGTCGTTCGTTAAAGGATCAATAAAGTCGACCATTTCGGTGATGCAGCTTATGCAGCTTCCTTTGCCATGCCTATTCGGGCATAAGCCTAGTTGACACTAATAAGTGCGTTTGTAACTACAGATTTGGTACAGGTGGCCAAATGGATGAGTAAGTGGGTCTAGCAACGGGTTATTCTACTTTCGGGTTTTGAGTTATAGACCTATAGTGGCATAATACTGATACAATAAACTTTTTGTGCAGTTTCTATGGATGCCAATTTGACCCAAAGTGTAGGCTGCGAGTAGTTTACGCTGAGTTTACGGACAAACTTTTCCTGATCTCCTATCGAGTTGCGCTTTGTTGATCCTAATATTGACCACCTTATGTATGTGTGAGTTTCTTTCTTATTATATCGTAAATAATTAGTTAACCAACTAAACATTACAATCTAAGTATTTGACTTATAATAATGTTTTGTTGTCTTTCTACTTGCAGTTTTAAGAGATTCAAATGCCCGCCAATTTTCCATCGAGAGGAAGATACTTATATGGACGAGTAACATGTGAGTTTTTATCTTATCTAGAAATGTAGAGAGGGCATGACGGGTGGCTCGGGAGGGTTTGTGACGGGTCATCATGGGCCAGACCTGCTCAGCCTGACCTGCTGTAGTTTTTTTTTTTTTTTTTTTTTTTTTTTTTTTTTTTTTTCCTTGTTAAAATAGTTTGTACTGTCCCGTTAATTCCTATGACCTGGGCAAGACTCCACACATATGCCCTCATAAAAGCTGGAATTTAGCATTGAAATAAGATTAAAGAGTTCTGATTCTGATGCATCTCTAAACTGTATTGTTATGATAGTGGCATACCCTGATTTAAAAAAAAAAAAAAAAAAAAAAAAAAAAAAAAAAAAAAAAAAACCTTGATCTGCCTTGATGTACCATCGCAGTTCATGTGGCCCGTGGTCATGTTGCATGATTTGTAAGTCCGTCCTAGCCAGTCATTCTACAGCCTTTTCAGTTTATGGTCACTGATGTCGTATATCTGTTATTCTTACTGTTAATTGTTCTGAATTGTCATTCCTGAGCTACTCTATGATAACTAGAAAAATGACATTTTCCGCAGTTGTGATGGCTTATGTGCAACAGGGAGATTCATTTGCAAGTGGACATATTTTTTTTATTTTCTGTTGTTAGTCCCACTAAATGTACATGTATATTATGCTGTCATTCTTTAGTTTTTGTATATTATAGATTTAGGTGCAATCCATAGTGCAAACAGTTACAATATCTTTGGATTTGCTACTTTGTTTTCTCTTTGTTTGAGAGGTCTACTATAAAGAAATGGAGTTATGCCAGTATTTGCTTCAATTGAAGATTATACACCCAAGAGTCAACCTACACAAGTGGATTGGTTGAGATGAATGACGTTGCTTTCTCTTTTTAATAGATATATTTATGCTCCATTTCATTACGTAGTGCGCTTAAATATTGTGAGCTATCTTTAACATCTTTCATCCCTTATACCTCGCTCCAACGGGATTGAGTATTGTTGTTGTTGTTGTTGTATCTTTAACATTTTCCATGCCTCAAAATTTCCGTTTCTCTTTTTAGTCTTTTTGCAATTTTCCACAGCCAAAAAAGTGATGTTTGGAGGGATGATGCAATAACTATAGGGTGAAGAATAGTTATTACTTATCTTTCTAACTCAGTAACTCTCTATTGTTTTCCTTTTGATATTGTAATTGAAAATATTGATGTTTATATATTTTCAGCAACCTTCTATCAGTAGGTAGTTATCACTGGACACATTCTGGCCGCTATAAAGATGAACATTCTCTAATCTTTTTATCTGGATGACTTTATACAGTTGCCACCAATCTTTTTTACTTTTTGATATGCACTTTTCAATTCAAAGAGGGGTGGGTTCAAAGATGCCTATTATGATGATATACTTGCACCACTTTTGAAGATTATCACAGATTACGAGTTAGTAGCATACTTTAGTTTTGCGAATAAGAATCTAGTTTTGACATACTACGGGTGAGCAGAATTGGGTTTCACCCACAAAAACCGAAGAAACCAAAACCGAACGAAAAAAAATTGAACCGAATTTGTAACCCAACCAAACGGAGTTAAATATTCGATTTTCAGTTCGGTTATGGTTGGGGAAAATGAAAACTGAACTGAAAACCGAATTCACATAAATATATATTTATATTAAAAAAAAATTAAAACTCTTCCGTAGTACGAAATTACGAATATAACATTATATAAGAGGTTTTTTTTTCCCAAAGAATTTATGTACTTCAATAAATAAATAATTCAAATTATGCAATTCGGGTTATTCGCTTTGGTTTAATCAAATTTGAATTTGGTTCGGTTTTCGGTTTTACCATAATTTTTTAAACTAAACTAACCAAAATTGAATAAATCGAACAACCCAATAACCGAACCGATAAATACCCGAATTCTCACAAACTAAAATGGACCTCATAACATAGGTGGATCAACGCATTAGGCCCATTTAAAAATTTATCCATTTTGACACAAACTGATACGAACCGGATACAATAAAAAGATAGAAAATAATAAAGATGGAATAATCGACGTTCGGGAGGTCGAATAAGCTCTCCCAGTCAGTGTTGTAAAAATCGGCCTAGGCGGTCGATTAGTCGGCGCCTAGGCGCTAGGCGGGCATTAACCGCCCGAATTAATACTAATCGGCCTTATTAAACAGATTGGTAAAAATATTGGTCAACGTACTGATTAATCGGATAAAAATCAACCAAATAAGGCATAAATCGGCCAAATCAGATTCCAAAAATTAAAGTTAAGCTTTTTATTTCAATATACCTCATGTTTTTCACAATCAGTCGACACAACCATTCAAATGCACCTCGAGCAGTTATTTAACACAAAATGTGAGGTATACTCAATTTTCTTGTTTCAAGTGAATATTAATGGCACTAATTGAATTCGAAAATTGATTTCTGAAAACAATAAAACCATTTGAACTTTGAACCTTAAAGTATTTTGAAGCATTTCGTTTATGTTATATATATAATTTCAAAATTTTATAATTTTATATATAAAAATCGAATCCTATTAATCCCCACTTAACTGATTACTCGTGAGGCGGTACCCGGCCGCTGGCTAGCGCATAGCAATTTTTACAACCTTGCTCCCTAGTTGACACGGAACTAATAATCCATAATAATATTATGGTATTACAACCTTAATCCCCCTATATATAATAATTATATTCTTGTAGAACAAGTCGGATGCTATTCTTATTCTAAATAAAACATATCTAGTAAGTAAGTAAAAAAAAAAAAAAAAAACTATTTTAATATTTATTTAATAATAATTACATAATTAAAGTTAGTGCAAAAAGTGTGATTGGGTTAGAATTGGGAGTGGGCCGTCCTTGGTGGGCCGTCCGCTGTAAGGTTTATGCACTAATCCAAGTAAAGAGTGATATTCCCTGCACAAATAAAGGTAAACCGTTAGCCTTACCGTGGAGACGGACCCCACGATTAAGCTCCGGCGTGAGAGTAAGTACTCATGTTGTCAGTGAAATATCTGAGTATTGGGATGAGTGAGAAAGTCATACCTCGAAATGTGTACTGAGGTCGCCTTTTAGAGGTGACGGAAATGCCAGGGTTTTCTGTCATTTCACATAGTTGCCATAGTGGCTGATGTGGGACCCTTGTCGGGCAAGGGTCCGGAGCTTAACCGATGTTTTGTGGACATGGACTATTTTCCGGGCCGTATGTTGGTCCGTGAGCGTACTCCGGAAGTGCCGCTCTATTCATCCGTGGGCGTCCTTATGCCCTGCTCATGACTTGGGGCATTTAGACCTAGCTTAGTGGGTTTGTGAGGCCGGAGCCTAGTTTGCTGTGGACCGGAGCCCAGTTTCGCTTATTGGGCCAGAGCCTGGTTTGTGTGTTGGGCCGGAGCCCTGTTGTATAGTACAGTCCAGGCCCAGTAGGCCTGCTATCCATACTATACATCATCAAGTCCCCCCCAGTCTAGTGTATTCATTGCCCGTGTGCTTTGGTAGCGTGCGGTGAATGCTTTTAGACTAGACTTCTTGTTACGTCCGTGCTTAGCGTGAGTCCTTTGTAGTGCGGAACTTGGACTGTCAGCGGACAAGTTTGTAGGGTTGTTTGACCGTTTTGGTCCTTTTTACCTTCTGACTTGATTTGATCGCTTGGGTCATTCTTAGCTGTCATCCTTATCTTTTTACCGCTGATCTTGGCCATTTGTTGGAGCGATTTTTGACACGTGTCGCCTGATTAGTTCATCCGTAATTAAATGTACCGCGTGTATAAATAGTGTCTTTTACTATTCGTATTTTACTTTTTTATTTTACTTTGCGGCCACCGTAACTTTTCTGGTCTTTTCCGTTTCTTCTTTGCTTTTAACTTCTTTTTTATTCAAGAAGAATCTCCGGCGTCATGGTTGAGTATTGGAATTGTAAATGCAATCTTTCTCAGGATGCCTTTGAAAAGGTCTTACGAGATTGCCACATTCCGCCGGAAGTACGGCCGGTCCGACCAGATAAGGACGCTCTTATTCGTTTTCCTCCGGAGGGGAAAATAGGCGTTTACACCCGTTTATTTGATTATGCCCAGTATCGCTTACAGTTAACCAAATTTTTTGTCAGTATCCTTACTCATTATAGGATTAATATTTCTCAACTTAATCCTCTTGGTGCAGCTAGGGTGTCTCATTTCGAGATTCTTTGCCGTGTTTGTGGTGTTGAAGCGACCGTTCCCCTGTTCCGATGTTTTTATAAGAAGAACAAGAAGAATGGTTGGTTGTCTTTTGGCAAGCGTTCCGATAAGGTGTGTTATACGGAAGTGTCAGATTTGTTGAAGAATTGGCAGGAACGTTTCTTTTGGGTTGACAGTTTCGCCTGTCCTGTTATTTTTCCTCCCTATTCTGCACAAACTGTTCCCAGAGATAGGGCACCGGATATTGGTGATTATAATGCCAATGATATTGCTACTTTGGTTGCCAACCAAGCTCCGTTCGCGAAGCTTCCGGAGCCGTTCCTTTGCTGGGTTGAGCTAAGTTGCTATTATTCGTTAAATGAGAGTTCTTATCCTGTTTATTACCGAAATAAACAAGGTAAACATGTTCTTCTTCCCTTTCTTATTTCTTTTTTTTATATGTATTTTGTACTCATTCATCCTTTTTGCCATTGCTGTCCTCCTTGTATTTTCAGAGGTAAGCCCAATGGCTTTGCTCAGGTTGAGGGATCCTGCCTCCGAGGTTGAAGTTTGTCCGAGGTCTATTCGTAGCGGGGAGCCCAAGATCTTGGCTTTTGCTATTAGCAAACTTGTTCCACTTCATCTGATTGACCCTGCTGTCCCTAGTGACCAGATATCTGATCAAGTGGACGCAATTTTTGGTACTAACGATGAGGGTGGATCCGAACCGAGTTTGCCGGTTATGGATGAAGATAATGCAGAGCCCAATAACATTAATCTTGGCTCTGATTGTCATATTCTTGAAGTTGTTAAATCGTCAAGTGACTCTGATCATTCTAAAAGGAAAAGAAAAATATCTGACTTATCTCCGGATGTTGGTCAATCATCTCATTTTTTGAAGAAATCAAGGAAAAGTGACAGTGCTGCTACTGGGCCGGTTGTTTTGGGTAAGTCCTTGTCCAATCTTCAGGATTTATTGAATAGAAGTATGTTGGACTGTGAGCGTGGAGTTGACCCTCTACCTTTTGTACCTTTTGTTTCTTCTTCCGTGTCAGCAACGCCGGAGCGTGATCCTGATGTGCAGCCAGAAGTTAGTCGGGTGTAAAGGTTTGTTATTTCCTTAGATTCTTCGTCTTCTTCTAGTGACCGTGATGCTGAAGTTAGTTCTTTTGTTAGATCTCTGGCACCAACATCCGCTCGGGGGACCGCAACCGTTCCGTCTATTGATGTTGTGTCCTCTTTGGAGAAGAAAGGTGAGGCTTCTACGGACACTTTCGGGTGGATCCGCACTATTTCCGTTATGGATCCTTCTCGTTTGTCAGAGATCTATGCTCCAGAATGGCATGTAACTTCTGGGTCCCTTTTGGATAATGCTTCTGACTGTCGTGAATTGTCGATTTGTGCACTCCTCCTAGGGCTTTTGTTGATGTCCGTAATATGCCTACTGATCAATTCTTATCAGAATTTAATGTGAACACTGCTCATCAGATCTCTTTTTGTAGTGGGTTGCAGTATCGTACGGAACGTCTCCTTTCTGAGGAATGTAGGTTGTCCACTATTTTACTTCAGAAGGATGCACTACTGCGTGCCAAAGACGAGGAAATTGAGAGATTAAAATCAGAGGCTTTGGCATCGAAATGTATAGTTGCGGAAGTGGAGCGTCTTCGCTCTATATTGAAGTCTTCCAAGGATGCTCACGTGGCTGAAGTGTCGACTTTGAAAGAGCATTTTTCCAACCTTGAAGGAGAACTCCGCACTTCTCTATGTAAGCAGTCCTTTGTTCTTGAAGAAGAACGTGCTTCCACGGTTGCGAAGCTGTCTGGACTCCAGGCATCTCTTGTGAACAAGGACTTGGAGATTTCCAGTCTTGTACCTCTCTCGTTGATTCTCATCGCTTAAACGAGAGCCTTCGTCATCAGGTACTTGTTTTATCTTTTTTTTTTTGTTTCTGCTCCTGTTTCCCTGATATGTATTTCCTCCCTTCTTATTTTTTAGATGCACGTGCTTGAGGCTTTGGTAAAGGAAAAGTTTATGCAAGTCCAGGATACCCAGTTGAAGAGTGTTATTGGCAGGTTGAGTGTTTTGGAATCTCGTTTTGCCGAAGCGGCTATTAGTGTTAACGAGGAGCTACATCCTGGCTTCCTTACTGTTATGGCCAGCCGTCGGTGGATATTATCATATGGTTTGAGGCTGTTTTTGGCTAAGTGTCTTAATTGTCCGGAGTACTTTGAGTCTCTGAGGACGTTGTTATCCCGCTCGTATTCACACGGAGCACAGGAAGGTTTAGTTGCTGGCATTGAGCATGGTAAGTCGGGTACTGAGCTGGTGGATCTTGATGCCTATAATCCTTCTGCCAAGGCAGATTATAATTCCGCCTATGCCGCTTTCTGAAGCCTTCAGTTTCCTTTGTTAGATAGCTTGGTGCACAAGGACTCTTCTATAGGGAGTATTATGACCTTGTTTTGTCTTGATGACCAGCTTTCAAAAGAGCTTGGGATGGCTGAGTTACAACCACACATTGGGCAACTCATTATTCCTTTGCGCGGGGCAGGGGATGGCCTGGCGGCTAGCGAGACTGCCTTATCATCTGCCTTGGATATGGCTCGGGAGAGGGCTGAAAAGGTTAGGGGCTTTTTGTCTGCCGGAGAGCCTGTTGTTGGCAATGTCTTTGCTTCCTTGACAGAGCCTACCGCTGCTGAATTCTTATCTGACTTAGATGCTCTTTCTTGGGGTGAACCGGTTGTCCGTGTAGCGGACTCAACTGTTCCGGTTTCGATCCCTGATCCGTTATCTTTGTCAGTAGATGACTATGATCTTTCTGCTAGCAGTGGTTTTCCCTCTTCAATACAGACTTCTGGGACAAAGGATTGTCCGCCCATGTCGGAGCATGGTGGCTTAGAGTAGCTTTACTTTATATCGTGACTGCATGTGGTCTTTTTTGAACTGTCTTTAATATATTTGAATCTGCTTCTCCTTACTTCGCTTTGCGAGTTGTTTTAAGTTCATTGGTTTTCCCAGTGTTTGAACACTTTTGCTTATTATGTGGAATTACCTATTTACGCTCTTGCCTTTGTTCATGATTACTCATGGTTTGGCTTTGTATGAACGTTTTTGTTTGCGCTGAAGTTACGTCTAACTTTTATGCGTCTTTGTTGCACTTGATCGTTTGTGCTTTGCTAGTATTAAAGTACGTACGGATACGTAGTTTATTTTTAGTCTTAGTCGGTATTGGACTTGCAATTCTCTTACGTACCTGCGGGTTATTTATGAGGTTCCGCACCCTTTTAGTTATACGGGATAACGTTTTTGGGTCATGCCCTTTGTGTACGCGTCTTACTCACTTTTGTACATTTTTAAGAAGAAGTTTTAGAAAATTTAAACATGGCGGAGGTAGCTAATCTCCACTTTCATTATATTGGAAATATGTTGAAGTAATACAAGTAATGGGTCACAAGTACAAAGATTTTGCTGGAATAATACAAGTAAAATATTGCGGATTTTTTTCCGGCTTTTACATTTTTTTGCGGACCCTGAGTTCTGTCTTTTATATTTCTGCGGAGCCTGAGTTCCGTCTTCATTGTGGAGCCTGAGTTCCGTCTTCTTTGCGGAGCCTGAGTTCCGTCTTCTTTGCGGAGCCTGGGTTCCGTCTTCTTTGCGGAGCCTGAGTTCCGTCTTCATTGCGGAGCCTGGGTTCCGTCTTCATTGCAGGACCGGAGTTCCGGCTTAAATTTGTTTGTTTCATGCGCCTCTTGTAAGGCAGCTTGTGCTCCGTAGTTTTTAGGTCTTCGCACTTGTACTTCATTTTTTATGCTTGCCTGTCCTTTGTCGGAGCCTTGCGTTATTTGTTGGAAATCTTTGGCGCGACATACTTTTCCATTATTGGGANCGGACTCAACTGTTCCGGTTTCGATCCCTGATCCGTTATCTTTGTCAGTAGATGACTATGATCTTTCTGCTAGCAGTGGTTTTCCCTCTTCAATACAGACTTCTGGGACAAAGGATTGTCCGCCCATGTCGGAGCATGGTGGCTTAGAGTAGCTTTACTTTATATCGTGACTGCATGTGGTCTTTTTTGAACTGTCTTTAATATATTTGAATCTGCTTCTCCTTACTTCGCTTTGCGAGTTGTTTTAAGTTCATTGGTTTTCCCAGTGTTTGAACACTTTTGCTTATTATGTGGAATTACCTATTTACGCTCTTGCCTTTGTTCATGATTACTCATGGTTTGGCTTTGTATGAACGTTTTTGTTTGCGCTGAAGTTACGTCTAACTTTTATGCGTCTTTGTTGCACTTGATCGTTTGTGCTTTGCTAGTATTAAAGTACGTACGGATACGTAGTTTATTTTTAGTCTTAGTCGGTATTGGACTTGCAATTCTCTTACGTACCTGCGGGTTATTTATGAGGTTCCGCACCCTTTTAGTTATACGGGATAACGTTTTTGGGTCATGCCCTTTGTGTACGCGTCTTACTCACTTTTGTACATTTTTAAGAAGAAGTTTTAGAAAATTTAAACATGGCGGAGGTAGCTAATCTCCGCTTTCGTTATATTGGAAATATGTTGAAGTAATACAAGTAATGGGTCACAAGTACAAAGATTTTGCTGGAATAATACAAGTAAAATATTGCGGATTTTTTTCCGGCTTTTACATTTTTTTGCGGACCCTGAGTTCTGTCTTTTATATTTCTGCGGAGCCTGAGTTCCGTCTTCATTGTGGAGCCTGAGTTCCGTCTTCTTTGCGGAGCCTGAGTTCCGTCTTCTTTGCGGAGCCTGGGTTCCGTCTTCTTTGCGGAGCCTGAGTTCCGTCTTCATTGCGGAGCCTGGGTTCCGTCTTCATTGCAGGACCTGAGTTCCGGCTTAAATTTGTTTGTTTCATGCGCCTCTTGTAAGGCAGCTTGTGCTCCGTAGTTTTTAGGTCTTCGCACTTGTACTTCATTTTTTATGCTTGCCTGTCCTTTGTCGGAGCCTTGCGTTATTTGTTGGAAATCTTTGGCGCGACATACTTTTCCATTATTGGGAATCTTCGGCACCACGGGTATTTTAGGTTTCCTTAGATGCCCTATGTAGCGAGGATGTCATACAAAGCTTGCGGGCCTTAATAAGGGGGTCCGACAAGCCGACAGATGTGTACCTGCGATCCTGTATTGATGCACCCAAGGTGTGCCCGATCTTACCTTCGCGTTTGACGAACTGAAGGGTCTGACCTTTGTATATAGCTGTGTTTCGGAAGCGAATTGGAGATGTTTCACTGACTACGAGCCATATATCTGTTCGCCCCTTTAATTCTTGTCTGCGGCGAGGCCTGATAAGGTATCTTTCCTCTGCTTTTGGCCTGCAATCCAGCAACTTTGGATCCGCTCTAGTCAGCAACCAAGGTGAGGGCGTCGCTCATCCTTTGTTGCTTTGCGTTGAGGTGAGGATCTTGATAGTCGGGGGTGATATTTAAGAAACGAATCGCCCACAACCTTTCTTTTGCATCCTCTTTATCAACGCTTGCCCTATCCTCCATCTACCTTTCCTTTCACTCCTTTGTGATCCGATGCCGTACGCGGCTGTTGCGCCTACTTAACTGTAAAACCATTCATATTTTTGACCACTTGGTCTTTCAACATGAACCTTGGTGGTCACGAAGTAACCGTTGCCCGTTCGTTATTCGAGAGCAAGGATTTCTGCTCCAAACTGCGTTGGTCGGGCATGATTTTTCCCGGCCTGGGCTGGTGGTTCTGGGAATGGTTATGTTGGTGTGACGGTGGATCGCCAAATTGAGACGCCTACCGGCACAAGAACGGTCTGAAGCCTACCGTTTTGGTCAACGGAGCGTCTTAATGTGGAGCTGGAAGTGGTTTGAGTGACGGGGTTCTGTAGAGCCTTATTATTTATTGTTATTAGTCGTCATTTAAGAGCGACTAATTTTTATTAGCAGTCATTTAAGAACGTTGCCTTGATCATTGGGTGACCATCTGTCGATTTGGGGTTACCTTTGAGTTGTCACGCTCTTTGTGTAAGGTAGTTGAATGGGCTCTTAAGGTGTTGAAGATATACTTATGTGTATTATGCTTCATTTTTTTGCTTCTATCTTCGATGTTGTTTTGGATGGTGTGTTTTGCTTTTCACTCTTCCTATGGTAACCTTTTTATAGGTGGAATTTTCTGCTTCATCACGTGTGGGTAGTTACTTTTTGTGATGACTCAGCTTGCTGGCACGTGCTGAGCTATGTAGCCTAAGTGCCCCTAGCCTGTTAGGCGTGATGTGAAGTGTACTTTTTCTGTTCTTTCAATTCCTTGGGAAGGTACACTCTCTCCTCCAGATCTGTGTCCGGGTGGTCCGCACGCCATTCTTCCGGGGTGGATTTGGATCCATCTTCCGGGATTTTGTCCGACCTCTGCTACGATGTCGAAGAACGAACAAAAGGAAAAGGGCTAGAAAGTAGCAGAGGTCGAAACCCGGTTTCAATGTTTGTGTTGTAGTGCGAGTTCCGCCTTATGTTGGAAGCTGGCTTATTTAGCCTTTGTCGGCGTTTAGTATCAGACCAACAATCTTCTTCGCGCCGTTTGGGTATTTATGGAGTCGGTCAGGGTATTGTTCTTATCTCGTTGCTTGCTTTGTTTTGTGTAACACTTGTCTTCTTGCGGACTCGTCTTCTTTCCGTCTATGGCTGTAAAGCTTTATGTCCTTTCTTTTTGTTTTCTCTCCGCCGAAGGTCCATATAGATATTGATCAAAGTTTTCCGTTCAGAATGTCGATGGACCTAGCTTCTGGCTGGCCTTCAGAATGTAAGTTTTGTTAGGTCACCATATTAGTAAACACAAGTATTCAAATGAGAGAAATGAGATGAGAAATAGACTTGGTTGATTAAGATCAATATGAAAGATGAAAGAACAAGAGTTTCCTTAAGATATGAAAATAACCAACAAATATTATGAGATACATGGTGTCCTATTTATAGGAGAGGGATAGGGCAACACTCCCTTCCTTCCCTACCTTCTATGTCGTGGGCTTTCAAGGCCCATTGGACACCTTATTGGACTCGTTTATAACGTGGGTTACGCTTAGTTGTTTACGATGGCTTCAAAAGGGTCTACAGTCGGTGGGGTGATCTCCAAGCGACTCACCTAATCGGTGGGTGTACTTAGTTGTGCCCGTGTAAGCTCCTTTAGGGGTATCCGATTAGGAACGGCCTTGGCGCGGATTAAAGGAGTCTTCCACACTATGCTGTTGACGAATTCTAGTTTCAACCTGTAAGTACCGGTTGTATTATTGCTAACTGTTTATTATTCAGGTACCAAATGCCATCTAGAACACCAACTTCCACATGCTCATACTTAATGCATCTTCAAATGCAAAGAAAGCTCGATTGCACCATCACGGGTCTAAAGAAAAGATTCTACGACAACAATCATGAATTCTTCAACAACAACACAAAGGCTACGAATGCAATTAACAAACCAACACCGTCAAAGAATGTATGAGCATGTCGGAACGAAGCGAATCATTGGAGACATCCGAAAGTGACGTATGGGCGGATTACAACATCATCTATCGTTTTCACATCAACAAAGGACAAAGAACAAAGAATGATGAATCACTTCTACTACTATCATTTTGAGGACGTTCTAAACTATCAATGTCAAATTCAAAGTTTGAAGACAAAAGACGTCAAAAGCAACCTCAATGACCGTGACAAATTTTCTATCCTTCAACAACCTCATGACCGATCCTCTAGGGGAAGATTGGTTAGGATCATAGTTTCAACTATTCAGTCAAGTCTCGGTCATTTCAGTTAAATGTAATTAGGTTGCTGAATATCACTTTTATCTAATTATGTTAGTTACTCGTATGG
>LBNU01025159.1:8233-18683 GCA_014162995.1 Artemisia annua
TGCTGAGTCAATCAAGGAATAAATTCTCGTTTCCAATATATCTCACGCTTCTCAAGCCCAATTTGACATGCATTAAAAGTTTAAAAGTATCTCTGGTACGAAAATAGAAGTTTGGCTAGAAATAGGTTTTAGGAAAAGTACCAGGTGTTACATAACATACATCATATTTAGAAATCCGTCCCGGATTTAGTTTAAGTCACCAGTCCCGGCTTTGAAAAGATTTGGGTACTTGCGTTTAAATTCATCCTCGCGTTCCCAAGTGTACTCAGGTCCTCTCTTGGAATTCCAACGAACTTTCACAAGAGGAATACGACTCTTCTTCAATCGCTTAACCTCGCGATCCATAATCTCGACAGGTTCTTCAACAAAATGCAACTGCTCATCAATCTCAGTCTCCTCAAGCGGAATTACCGCATCCTCATCGGTCAAACACTTCCTCAAATTCGACACGTGGAATGTAGGGTGAACCCTACTAAGCTCGGGTGGCAATTCTAGCTTATAAGCCACGGGACCAATCCTTTCCAAAATCTTAAAAGGTCCAATATATCGAGGATTCAACTTTCCTCTCTTACCAAACCTGATCACACCTTTCCAAGGTGATACCTTCAACATAACCCGATCTCCTACCTGAAACTCCAGGGGTTTACGCCTCACATCCGCGTAACTCTTCTGACGGTCACGAGCTACTTTCAATCGCTCTTTAATCTGAGCAATCTTCTCGGTCGTCTCACGGACCAAATCCGGACCAATAAGCTGTGCTTCTCCCACTTCATCCCAACAAATGGGTGAACGACACTTTCGGCCATAAAGTGCCTCAAACGGTGCAGCTTTAATACTCGCATGATAACTGTTGTTGTAGGAAAACTCAACCAAAGGCAAATGGAAATCCCATCCATTCCCGAAATCAATCGCACACGCGCGTAGCATATCTTCCAAAGTCTGAATGGTTCTTTCGCTTTGGCCATCGGTCTATGGATGGTAAGCGGTACTCATATCGAGATGCGATCCAAACGAATCCTGAAGCGACTGCCAGAATTTCGAAGTAAACCTGCTATCCCTATCGGAGATAATAGACATTGGTGCTCCATGCCGAGAAACTATCTCTTTCACGTAGAGCCTAGTCAACGTATCCATGCTATAGTTCTCCCTGATCGTCAAGAAGTGAGCAGATTTCGTCAATCGGTCGACTATTACCCAAATAGCATCAAATCCAGTAGCAGTCTTAGGTAGCTTGGTGATAAAATCCATCGTAATCCTCTCCCATTTCCATTCTGGGATCTCGGGTTGCTCTAGTAGACCAGACGGTTTCTGATGTTCGGCTTTTACCTTGGCACAGGTAAGACACTTACGGACATAATCGGCAATCTCAGCCTTCATATTGGGCCACCAATATAACTTCTTCACATCCTGATACATCTTATCAGATCCTGGGTGAATAGAATACTTGGACTTATGAGACTCAAGCAAAATCAAATCTCTCAGTCCTCCAAACAATGGCACCCAACTTCTTCCTTTATAACACAAAGTTCTATCCGATCGTTTCTCCAACTTCTTTTTCTTGATCATCCCATCAAGTTTCTCTTCCTTGAGATCTCCTTGTCTCACGACTTCCTCTTGGGCTTGTAAATTCTGGGCGGGTAGATTCGAATTGATCGTCAAAACTAAAGCTCGAACACGTAGTGGCTTTAACTGTTCCTTTCGGCTCAAGGCATCAGCCACGACGTTCGCTTTTCCCGGGTGATATCGAATCTCGCAATCATAATTGCTCAACGTCTCTAACCATCGTCGTTGTCGCATGTTCAACTCCTTCTGATCCAAAATATGCTGTAAACTCTTGTGGTCGGTAAAGACAACACACTTCGTACCGTAAAGGTAGTGTCTCCACAACTTAAGTGCAAAAACCACGGCTCCTAATTCCAAATCATGAGTGGTATACTTCTCCTCATGAGTCTTAAGTTGTCGGGAAGCATAAGCCATAACCTTCCCTCGTTGCATCAAAACTGCTCCTAATCCTTGATACGAAGCATCACAATAAACTACAAAATCCTCCACTCCATCTGGCAAAGCCAATATCGGTGCACTACAAAGCTTCTGCTTCAAAATCTGAAATGCTTTCTCTTCTTCCTCCCCCCATTCATACTTCTTATCCTTGTGAGTCAACGCAGTCAACGGTTTGGATATCTTGGAGAATCCCTCGATGAATCTCCTGTAATACCCAGCCAATCCTAGAAATTGACGAATTTCTGTGGCATTAACAGGCGTTGCCCATTTCTCAATAGCCTCAATCTTAGCGGGATCCACATGTAATCCTTCACTATCAATCACATGACCCAAAAATTGTACCTTGCGAATCCAAAATTCGCACTTAGAGAACTTCGCGTACAACTGCTCGTCCTTGAGCAACTTGAGAATCGTCGCCAAATGTCGCTTATGTTCTTCCTCACTCTTGGAGTAAATCAAGATGTCGTCGATGAAGACTATCACGAACTTATCCAAATAAGGCTTGCATACTCGGTTCATGAGATCCATAAATACTGCAGGCGCGTTGGTCAAACCAAACGGCATAACTTGAAACTCATAATGACCATAACGGGTCCTGAACGCTGTCTTGGGAATATCCTCTTCCCGAACTCTGAGTTGGTGATAACCGGACCTCAAGTCTATCTTAGAGTAGTAACTCGATCCTTGCAACTGATCAAACAGATCATCAATCCTTGGTAACGGGTAGCGGTTCTTCACCGTCAACTTGTTCAACTCACGGTAATCAATACACATCCTGAACGATCCATCCTTCTTCTTCACAAACAATACCGGAGCTCCCCAGGGCGAAGAACTAGGTCGAATGAATCCTTTATCCAGCAATTCTTGTAATTGCTTGGACAATTCCTCCATCTCTGACGGTGCTAGTCGATACGGTGCGCGCGCAACAGGTGCGGCTCCTGGAACTAAATCGATGCGAAACTCCACTTGTCGAGCTGGCGGAAGTCCCGGCAAGTCTTCAGGAAATACTTCAGGAAAATCACGCACTACAGGAACATCCTTGAGTCGCTTCTCTCCCGACTCCTTCTTAGCCACATGTGCTACGAATGCGTGATATCCTTTCTCGATGTATTTCATGGTTTTGATACACGAAATGATATTCAGGCGAGTTCCACTCCTATCGCCTCGAACAATCAAAATCTCACCATTAAGAGGGATATGAACAACTCGTTCTCCACAAACAATACTCGCTTGATGCTTGGATAACCAATCCATCCCAATCACTACGTCGAAACTCCCAAGCTCAATCGGCATCAAATCAATACTAAACGGGTGGTCTAAAAGGTTAAGGGTACAGCCACGGATCACAGTACGGGTATCAACTATGTTACCATTAGCTAACTCAATGCTATAGCTGACACCTAATGGGGTTGGGGTAAGCCGGAGTAACGGCGCAATCTTAGAAGATACAAAACTCATATCGGCACCCGAATCAAACAAAATTCTAACACGAAGGTTGTTGAGAAGAAACGTACCAGTGACAACATTCGGATCTTGGTGTTGCTCTCCATTCCCCATCACATACACTCTACCTCGAGCATTTCCATTTCCTTGTCCAGCATTCTTCGGGCAATGGCTCCTATAGTGTCCACGCTCTCCACATCCAAAACAAGTAACCACAGGCTGAGCATTCGCTCCTGTTGCCACAACCTTGCTTTTACAAAACCTTGCAATATGACCAACTTTCTGACACTTCATACATCTCACAGCACACGGCCCAGTATGGTGCTGCTGACACTTGCCACAACGAGTTTGCTGCCCAGCATTCACTCCTCCTTGTGCTGGTGCGGCCACAAAAGCTTTAACAGTCTCTTGTCTCCTATTCTGTTGGTGATGGTGATTGTTGTTACGGTACTGATTGTTGTTGTTGTTGCGGTAGTTGAAGTTGTTGTTCCTTCGGTTATCTTCCCATTTCCTCTTGTTGTCAAAGTGATTTCCTTTCTGAACAGCACCATGCTTAATCACTTGATCCATAAGGCGTTCAGCCATGCTAATAGTATCATCCAAAGTCTCAGCATTGTAGGATGTCACATGTCCTTGGATACTTGCGGGTAATCCTCCAATGAACTTCTCAAGTAACTTCTCATTATCTGGCACCATGTGAGCACAGAATACTTTCAACTCCTGAAAGCGGCGCACATATGCAGCAAGATCATAACCCTTCACAGCCAAGTAGTAAAACTCGGTATCCAACTTCCTCAAATCGCTACGAGAACAATACTTCTTAACCATGGCCTTCTTGAAATCATCCCACGAAGTACTAAAAGCATTCTCCATTCCTTTCTCTTGAGCATAAGCATTCCACCATGACAAGGCATGCTCCAACAATGTACCCGTTGCGTACTTCACCTTATTGTTCTCAGTACAGTTGCTCCTTTGAAACACTGACTCCATCTTCTCAAACCATTGAGTCAATCCAACAGCTCCTTCAGTTCCTTTGAAGGTAGTAGGCTTACAATCCATGAACTCCTTAAAAGTGCAGAAATGGTTGTCGGGAACCACTTGAACTCCAGCCTGTCCAACATTCTGAGGAACACCTGCTTGCCCGGCAAGCGCTGCTGCAATCCCTTCATCAATCATCTGCTGAATGGCAGCTGGGGTCATCTTCCTAGGAGGCATAATTCTATTAATCAATACAATCACAACCTTTGTAAGTATTTGATCAATGTGTCAGAATCATAGCGCAAACTAAACAACACCACAAAAAGAAAAGACATAACATAGCATAAGTCAACATCAATAACAGTACATCACCATAATACATCATAGATTTCATACTTGACATTGGTCTTACAAGATATGCAAAACAAGTACAAGTTTCCAACAAAATCTATTAACTGAACTATTCAGTCTACACGTATTAGGTAAACTACTATCAAAGATACTAACAACTATGAATGACCAATCACTGCCCTCTCTAACGATCTCCATACACAGCCATCACGTCAACACTGTCGCTAAACCTGAAGCTAGCCATCCTGTCGTAGTACATCTGCCACTGCATAGCATGAAGCTCATCCCATAATGACTGAATGCTGCGATAGTGTCGACTGCTGTCTATATCAAGGAACACCTCTCTCATAGTCAACTGCTCCACCATCTTACTCATCTCCATCATCCTCCCATCTAGCAAATCCAAACGCTCCTGCAACTTAGCACTCGATCGCTCCAACAAACTCAACCTCTCACCCTGCCTCTGATGCTCCATATACATCTCTCCTGCTGCTCTCCTATCATCCTGCACCTCTCGTCTCAATCCTGCAACCTCAAACTGCCTATCACCCACACGCCGAGTGATATTCCTATGGCTATTCCTACACCACGCTATATCCCGTCTCAAATGACTCAGCGAAGCTCTGAGCTCTGACGGAGTAACACGAGCAGCTGTCGAAGACTCACCAATCTCATACGTCGTCGGAACCTCAGTCTCAAGCGCATATCCTAATGCCTCAGACGTATCCGACTCGTAAGTCACATCCGAAATCACAGGCGAAGGTGGCATGGGAGGAACATCCTGATCCTCATCCATAAACTCCTCATCATCATCCTCCTCATCATCATCACTATCATCCTCATCATCATCATCAATACCAACATCATCCTCTAAACCTACCTCATCGTCCAAACCAACATCATCCTCTAAACCTACCTCATCGTCCAAACCAACATCAACATCTAACTCAACCTCGTCTCCTAATAGCAATGGGTCAACAACTGGTGGGACTGGGACAGACATTATACTCTACAAGAGCATAGGGAAGGTATAAAAACACTAGCCAAATTTTCGCGGAAAACATTTTATAAGCCAAAGCATAATAGTGGAGAAGTTCCAAACCAAATCATAATATCAAAGCATGTATATATAAAGTTTAAATAAATACCAGGGCGCGAAGTGGCATGAAGAGCTGGCGGCTTTCTGTCTCAAAACATTTTGACTCCAGGAAAAAGTTTATAGTCGAGTGCGAGCTCGTTCTCTATAAACGTTGGCTCTGATACCATTCTGTAACACCCCCAACTCAAATACGGCAGCTATCATGCTGGGGGTATTACGCAAATAGAAACCAGGCACATTTATAGCTAACGACCACAACACGGGACGTTTATAAATGTTGCAAAACATATCATTCGAATTACAAACCATTTAGAGTACAAGGACTCTTAAGTCAAAGTAGCAGCGGAAAAAGTAAATAGAGTTTGCAGCGGAAAATAAACAAAGTTTAGCAGCGGAAGTAACAAAAGACACAAAAGGTTTTACGAATGACATGCAAATAAAGATAGAAAGATAGTAAAGCTGCCTTGACAGAAATGCCTCTTCAGCCTTAGCCACTCCACCATGCCCCAAGTATCAAGCTTCAAAGCTAATTATTAATATCATTAGTACCTGAAACACATGCTTAAAAAGTCAACACAAAGGTTGAGTGTAATCCATAGGTTTAAATAATAAGGTTGAGCACAAGGTTTTAATCATAAGATATGAGCAACATATGCAAATATCGGGTAATCAAGGTAACAACCAATGTATAGAGGCATCCCTGTGCATATAACATTGTTGATGATGCTAAGCTCATGACACGCAAAACGTTAACCAACAATCATAGTATCAATATAACCGCGGAATTTCATAATATAATAGTGCCCCCAAGGCCGAGTACTTGCCAATTACCCGGCAAAATCGAATATAGTACACCACAATTTGCCTATCCAGCAAAAGGAGTGGGAGGGTCAATTCCTATAGGCCTATATCCCTATATTCGCGCTCACTCGCAAGTGATTAATGGTTCATGATCTGAGGGTCTTGCAATGGCAAGGTAAAGCTACTTAGCACATCGTCAGGAAAGCATACCAATCAGGAAAAGCATACCAAAAATACTTGTGCTCAGAAAACATTTAAAGCATGTATCTCACCCCATGGGTTTATAAACATTTAAAAGATAAAAAGCGGGGCTATGAATCACACCTTAACAATAGCAGGAAACGAGATATATCAACCAATCAAATAATGCGTCACAGCAAATAATCCTCAGCACAACCTAAGCAATATCAATATCATAACTCAGCAATGGTACTCGAATATTTCAATAAACAATGCTTGAATAAAGTTTTATAAAATACAATGGCATTTGAAAGAAAATAGTTTTCAAAGAAAAGTCTCGTGTGGAAGAAAGATAGAAAAAGAATAAGTCGGCGAAAAGACAAAATACGCAAGGAAGACGAATGAACACTCGAAGAAAGTCGTCGAAAAGAAATGGAAAGAAGAAGAAATGAGAATAAAGACACACTCAAATAATAACAAATCGCTAATAACAAGTCTCGGTTTTACCCATTTTCCCAAAATAACGTTGAAATAAAAAGGGTTTTGAAATAAATATTAGTTAGTAAAATAGTTTGAAGATTATAAAGAATTTTACAAAATTTCGGCATGACCTGCCCGTTTATAGAACATTTCCCGAGTCAACGACTCTTTATATTTAAACAACGTTTAACATTTTATAAATAATAATATGATTGGATATATCATTTACGTAGTCCATTAGTTGTTTAGGTTTATCGACCATTTGGTATTGTTCGGGTTCCAGGTACGTTAAGATCTTTAAGGGCCTAACGTACCCTACCGTCTCGTGTACTAAAGGGTCCATAAGTCCAAATAACCATAGCCGCAAATCCAATACGTCCAATACAAGCTCATATATAACATCACAATATAATAACACGGAAACCAAGTCCAATGTCCAAATCCTCTCAACTATGTCAAATGTATTTTAGGTTTCTTAGTTTTATTATCCGTTTTATTTATTTACCGTTTAACTTAATAATAATAATAATAATAATCCGAGACTAATAACCAATCCCGAAACAATCCGACAAACAACAAAAATAACAACTCTAAAATCAAACAACCAAACCCAACTCCATTCGGCTCAAACCATATAACCAAAACCAAATCCGAATCCTAACCTATTCGACCAAAACATAATCCAAAACCAAATCCAATCCCATATAACCTTCGGCTTAAACCAAACTCATCCAAATCCAAATCAAATCCATCCAAACACCTCAACAATAACAACAACAATAATATTCATCACCTCCCACCACCACCCGAGCCTCGGTGGTGGTGGTGGCCGGCTGTCGAGCCACAAACAAAACCAAACGGACCCAAAATACTATCACAAACATCAAATATATACTCCCTCTAGTCCCAATTCGACAACAACAACAAGAAATAACCAAACCCTCACCGAGTCACGAGTTGACTCGGTGAGTTCGTACCGAGTCGCGGCCAAAACGGCGAAAAAAAAAGAGATCCACACAAGATTTTATGTTAAAAACATTTATAAAAACATTTTTATAAAAATATTTAATAAATAAATCGGTTTTAAAAAAAAATAAAATTAGGGTTTTGAATAAAATCGAAAATAACAAAAAGGGTGGCGAGTGGTGGTGCTATTACCGTCGGTAGAAGGTGTAGGGAGGTGGTGGTGGTCTCGGTGGTGGACGGTGGTCACGGGGGTGGCGCGTGAGGGTGCGTAGGGGTGGTTTGGTGGTAAACGGAGTGCGGGGATGAGTCGGGGACGTCCCGATCTACAAGGTGAGGTAGGTGGTGTAAGTGGGGATGGCCGGAAAATTTTCCGGTGGCCGGAATTTTATGGATTCCGGTGGGGAGTGGGGTGTCGCCGGCGAAGTGAAGAGAGAGGGAGAGAGAGTGTGTGTGTGTTTTATGAGGAGATAAATGAAATAAATAATAATAAAGGGGGTATTTGTATTTAGGAGTATAGGGTAGTTTTATAATTAATAAAAGTGTAGGGTATGAAATGAAAATAAAATCAAGGGGCCAATCTTGCCAACGTATTAAACTTCTCGTAAAAACGGTTCGGGGCTCAAACGACATAGCAAACGGACTCGAAAATTTACGAAACTTGCGCCATTGTTCACGAAATAATTTTTCCAATAAAATCAAGCATAAACTTCAGAGTTTTTCTCAACTCAAAATAAATCAAATAATTTGGCAAATGCAATACAATTCAAGTTTTCTAGGTTGTGCTGAGTCAATCAAGGAATAAATTCTCGTTTCCAAATATATCTCACGCTTCTCAAGCCCAATTTAACCATGCATTAAAAATTTAAAAGTATCTTAGGTACGAAAATAGAAGTTTGGCTAGAAATGGGTTTTAGGAAAAGTACCAGGTGTTACAACATTCCACAACTCTATAAATATTAATTGCACCTATAACCTTAAGTTAATCAAGTAATCATAAGATCATAAACATCAATTCATGCACTAAATACAACGAGAAAAACCTATATTGAACGATAAGGTTACGTTTCCTAAGACGTTCAACCTAGTTATATAATAAAGGTCAGCCAGTTTTCTTAGTCTAACGTGAAGCAATCAATTAAACATTAGACAACGCATCAATGATCAATAACTAGGTTTCATTAGATCTAAGCAAACACAAGTAAACTTAAGCTAGCATGTTAAAGTGAAGAAAAGATAAACAAAGAATCAAACAACACATAGACATACTGAATGACTAAAAGAATAACATATCTTCAATAAAACATGGATGAAAAAGGCTGAAAAAAAACTTACAAATGCTCTAGAAATCATCTAGGGTTTTGTACAAAAAGATGTCACACTTAATGAAATTAAAACGAAAACTATATATAGATTTAAAATGCTGACGGCGTCAGGTTATGGGTTCTGACGCCGTCAGCCCGCCGTGTTTAGGGTTTCGTTTTGTGCAAGTCGCCGCTCTGACGCCGTCACTTTATGAATCCTGATGCCGTCAGTTTCAATCTGACACCGTCCTTTAATAACCTCTCTGAGCCGTCTATAGTAATTTTAAAGCGTGACTCCCTACTTCAAATTACACTTGACGCCGTCAGGTTGTAATTTCAAAAAGTTTTTGAAGTGACGTGTGTAAAGTATTCATCCAGCTCAAATAACAAGTGACGGCGTCACGTTGGAATGTGTGACGCCGTCAGCCTCCCTTTTCTGACGGGTTTTTGCGACTTCGTCGTTTTCTTCACTTTTTCCTTCAAACACGTCCAAAAAGTGTTATTTTCCAGAATTTTCGTCCCAAATACCTAAAATACAAAAAGAAATGATTTAAGACAATATTTGACCATATTAACATGATTTTTTGTTTAAATGACCCGTTAAAAAGGTATCAAATAAATCCTTATCACCCACCTTAGAGAATGAGTTACCCACCTTGGTTGAAGAAGTACACGTAGAGGAAGATATACTAGGCTTAGTAGTCGAATCTTGCTCCTTCTCTTTCAAATCAACCTTTTTTTAGAGGTTTACCATCATCATCCACAAGAGTAACTTTTCCCTCAATAATTAGTTTTTCAAACTTCCCATTTTTCTCAACAATAAGACTAGTACTACTGCTACCATATGGGT
>LBNU01025160.1:0-29126 GCA_014162995.1 Artemisia annua
TGTCTTTTACATTTCCGCTGCTATACTTTGTTTATTTTTCCGCTGCAAACTCTATTTACTTTTCCGCTGCAACTTTGACTAAAGAGTACTTGTACTCTAAACGGTTTGTAAATCGAATGATATGTTTTGGTCACATTTCAAACGTCCCGAGTTGTGGTCGTTTACTATAAATGTGCCTGGTTTCTATTTCCGTAATACCCCCAGCACGATAGCTGCCATATTTGAGTTGGGGGTGTTACAATCATGTTATTTGTCACAAGAGATCCAAACTCATAGAAATGTCATAGCGAGCAATTGTTTAATCTATCTTGATTTATGAATATTTGTTTCATAAAGTTTTGAGTGGTATTTAGTTTAATATGGTAATGTGAAAAGTGAAAATTGTCATACATGTAGTATCACCAGTGATATTTACAGTTGAATTGTATATGTGTAGTATCACTAGTGATATTTGTATTATCAATTGTGAAATTTTGTACATTTTATAGGTTTTTATGTTTACTTGTTAAGCTTTATTTTACTATTGAGTAAACCTAACAATTCAGAAGAAGAAAAAAAAATCATAATAGTATCACAAATGATATACAAGTCCAGGATAAAATTAGCAATGCTATTAAGTAAACCTAACAATTCTGTAAAAAAATCAATCAATCAACAAACTAATACTTCAATTGCAGCTACTGAGAAGCCGCCTCCACTACGTCGTCACGCCGCCTTGTTCCAGATCTGACGGCCTTCCCTGACGCCGTCACCAAAATAGGCTAGAAACTCTCTGGCCCGTCATGAGTAACTTCCAATTCTTCACTTCATTTGTTCCTGACGTCGTCACGATGGAGCTTGTGACGCCGTCACCTTCTGTGCATTTTAAGGTCTTTTGAGATTTTGTTGTTTTCCGCACTTTTTCACTCCGAAAACGCCCGAAAATGCTTCTTTTGTGATTTTCTCCTCAAAAGTACCTAAAATGAGAAAAGAAACGACTTTGGGTGAAATCCGATCCAATAATATACGAATTAGGACTCAAACTGACCCCTAAAAACGTAACATTTTTCGTCTCATCATTGAGTAACGTAGCTCTTGATGCCAATTGTGGAAAACTAGAAGGGGGGTTGAATAGTTTACCGCTTTTTAACTTGTTAATCTTTGAAAAGCTTTACGTGTAATTAACGATTCTAACTAATTATCAATAATTAATAAGAGAGTATAAAAATAGAAACGATCAAACCACAACACGATTGTTTATCGTGGTTCGGCTACAAGGACTCTTTTTCCTTGTCCTACATCCACGCCCCGAGTTTCCAACTCGAGAGTTCAAGCATTAGTCAACAAGCTCCTTTCACCGGCGGAGAAACCTTTACAATCGTCGCTTACACTTTATCCGGTACAAAGCTAGATACCAGGTCCTAGTTCAAGGTAGAACCAACCTAACGTCGCCTATCCACTATTTCCGACACTAAGCTAGATGTCGAGTTCTTTTACAAGGGTACAACCACTCCCGTCACACTATGTATTTTAAGGCCTAAAATACTAACCGATCACTCTTGAATATACACAAACAAATGAAGTATAAACTACACTAAGTTTATATGAAGTTAAGCTAACAAGTCTTGCAACGTTGTGTTGAATACTTGTAACTTCTTGGATGAACTTGTGAACTTCCTTTCTACATAAGACAATCACACAAGTGAGTTTCTACTGAGTTAGATGAGAGTATATGTTTAAATATGACTCTAAGTGATGGGGATTTTCTTGCAAGTGGTTTGGTATTTATACCCAAACAAACCATCAGTCTGGCGGATACGGCGGACCAAAGAATGGGTTCCGCCCATATACCCCCAGGGTTCCGCCAGGTCTGACAGTCAAAGCTTACAAGAAAATTCTTCCATATCAAGCAATGTCACATCAAGTTACTTCTAGTCAAACACTCAAAGTTGGAATACTTCCAACGTGTGTAAGAAGTCCTATGGAGAGTCAAACACTCAACCTTTCCATAAATGCATATGATGTGATGTTTATACTTACTATATTAAGAAATATAACAATGTTATTATTAATATGAAGTATAAAGTCTAGTTATATAAGACTTAGAAACTAAAATGGTGTTTTACTATAAACTAAAGTTTACACTTTGTTATTAACAAAACTTTAGCAAAGATCGTAAAATATAAATAACGTTTTTAGGCGATATTTGTATTAACAATTTCACATCAACAAAAACTTAAACTCCAAACCTCATTTAACATAGATGACGTCACAAATTCCACCACCACCACCTCCGCCCGATGTAACCAGTCTTGAGGACATCACGAACACAGACAAATGACGTGAAATTTTAACACAAAACAATCACAACATTATGTCTCAACCAACTCTGATGAACATAATGTGATTTCCAGATAGTCCACCACAAAACACTGTCGACATTTCCCCAAAAAATGATAATTTCATCACACCACACGCAATAAACTTGACTTCCAGGATGGCACCTGAAGCCTACAATAACAACACTTAACTAAATCAGGAACGCATTGCTTTTCTAGACATGCTAATGCGAGAAAACTAGCAATCAGGTCAGGAAAGACCAAAAACACAAACTACAAACTCAAACTCACAACAACCTAACAGTTAGAGAATACCTCAAACAACACAATAGAGCAGTCAACTTTCCAGGCACCTCAAAACATACAAACTCAATACCACTACCAAACCTTTACCTAGGCGGACCTACACATCACATGCCTAGATTTCAACACACTCAGGCAGCCATCATCAATGTCCACCCAGGCACAAAGTTCACAATAACAAGCCTTATCAATAGAACTGTTTAACATACTAATGGCCAGGGTTCTAGACAAAAACGAACACCGCAACTACAAATAGTTGGTGACGATGTGCCTGAGCACCTTCGTGCCCTGGAAATAGAGAGACAAAAATTTATGAAATGGATTGCAGACTATCAGTTACCAGTAGGTTTGAAGCTTTCAGTTGACCTACACATGTATAACGAAGTCACAGATCCCGATTCACGCATCTGGCAATTCGAATGTGCAGCAAAAACAAATTCTCGGAAAAGTACAATGGCATATCACCTATTCCAACACACCTTAACAGGACGAGCAGTTGTCTGGTTCAAAGGTCTAGAGAAAGGCAGCATCAATGGATGGGAAGATCACAGGGAAAAGTTCGTCAATAACTTTCAGCTTAGAAGAGAATATACAGGCGATAAAAATGGACAAAAACGTATAAAACGGACGAAAACGTATAAAACGGATTAAAACGTATGAAAACGTATGAAAACGGATGAAAACGTATAAAAACGGACGAAAACAGATAGAAACGTATGGAAACATTTAAAAACGGACGAAAGCGTATAAAAACGGACGAAAACGTATAAAAACAGACGAAAACGTATTATCAAGACGTATTTTAAAACTTATATAAAAACGTATAAAAAGTATATAAGAGCGTTTTTGTTATAACTTATATAAAAATATATATAAATGTATATAAAAGCGTATAAAAAACATATATAAAAGTATATATGTTTATATAAAAACGTATATAAAAATCAAAAAACATTAAATATACCAAAAATCTTAAATTAGAAACGGCCGTTAGTTTAAAGGATGAACGTTGCAACGGTCTTTAGCCAAAAGGGCTAATGTGTAACTTTTAACGGAGAGACACTAACCCAGTTAGTGTCGGAGGACTAAAATGATCCCAAACAGTGCAAAATACTGGCGGTTTTTGCACTTCCGGAACCACACAGACGAAACGCAATTTGGCCAAACCACAAGGACTATTTTTGCAATTTACTCATTTTAATATTATAATTTTTCGTATAACCTTTCTTCAAAATTTATTTACTTATATGGTACCCGCCGCCGTAACGTGCGGGTACTCGGCTATACATATATAAATCTCTTATACAAGAAGAGAATATAAAAATTGGATATATTAAATTTTCAATTAATAAATGAAAGAGCTCAATTTTAAAATCGAGACTTTTGATCGGACAATAGTAAGTCAAAATTGGCTTCAATTTAGTCAATACAATTTAAATTTCATCAAGCAAAAAAATATATAAAAACACGTGTATCAATTTTATAAAGAAAATACTAAAAAAAAGGGGCAATCAATAAAACTTTATGTAGTTTTTAAATTTTAAATAAATTACATTGGCTTAATAAACTTATCAGTTTTCATATTTTTTAATAACTTTATAAATTTAATAAATACCACTCACTTTATACCATTTAACTTTATAGTTTTTTTTTTTTTTTTTTTTTTTTTTTTTTTTTTTTTTTTTTTTTTTTTTAAATAAAAATAAAAACATATACTCCTCCGTCCCAAAATAATAGCTCACGTTTTCTTTTTGGACGTTCCAATTTAATTGTCCATTACTAAATATATAGATAGGGAAATGATCAGGTTTAACATATTATCCTCGCTTTAAATTATTATTACAAACTTTAAAGATAACATTAGTTAATTACTTAAGGGTAAAACTATCATTTTGACAAAAGTTATGTTTTTTTCTTAAACTGTGTGTTTTTTGTCGGGTGACATTAATTTTGAGATGAAGGGAGTATATTGTTGTTATTTATAAATATCATTATCATTAGATATGAAACTAAAAAAAGCATACAAAAAATGGACCAATTCCATAGTCAGTATACCAAAATAAACCAAATTTTAGAAGATTACAAAAATGGAGTAGGGCGCCTCTTGACTAATGCGTGCTGCAGAATTCTTTCATTAAACTGCCCATTTTTTTTATTTTTTATTTTAAATAAAGTAAAAGATAATAATAAAAAATAACTCACACATTCCCAAATGCACCACCCTCCCTCCTCTCTACATCTAAGAGCATCTACAATGCATCAAGTTTTTAAAGACTTGATGCATTTAATGCATAAGTCATTAAATATCAATAGTTTTTATGTGTGTGTGTGTGTGTGCGTGTCAAATACTTGTTGTTCTACAAGTTATTCTTAAAAAAGTCTTTAATAAGTCTTTATCCCAATGGTTCAAATGGTGCAAATAGCTTTTTCAAATGGTAAAAAGTCATGTATAAACTAACCCCATTACAGATGCTCTAAACAAGTGTACCCACCCACCTTCAATCTCATTTTCACTATCTTCAATCATAAATTCCAGTGTTAAAATGTCACACAATCACCATAACTATCCATCTCAAACACACTCCAAATAAACCAACGTCGCAAAGCGCACCTCCATCATTTACGTTCCCCTAGACAAGTGTCAACAGGCAACCGTAAGCTTTTGATCTTGTTTTTTTCGTATCTATTTTTAAACAAAGTTGCAGGATGCATGGGTGTGTGTGGCTATAAGCGCGTTGATGTTTGACTCTTCCATCCTTGTCGATTTTGGCTTTAAATGAAGCGCGCGTGATGCAAGGTTGCTCTTGAAAACGTATGCGTGCGGGACTTTGGTGCACTTATATATAATGCTTGTTGTGGTTTCGTGTCATAATCTGAGTCGTTGATTAGCCCCTTGTTGTCCATCTAACGAGGCAAGCTCAAAAAACATTTTAAATATTAACGCGGTTCATTTTCGTAATGTTGGGTCATAAAGAGTTAATATCAGTAATTTCTTTTCAAATTAATGTATATGAACGAAATTATAAAACATTAAAATGAAAATACGAGTTATTATGATATATAAATGTATACACGAGATTGTACATATACAAACAACTCATGTTCGGAATTTTATTTTACTATACATGTCAATAACGACTCATGTTATTTCCTTTTATAAGTTTAACCCGTGTCTACACGAGTTTTAAATATTAAATACGACTAAACTAACTACTCCCCCTCCCTAAATTAATAGTCCACTTTTTTTTTTTTTTTTTTTTTTTTTTTTGGAGGGGGGGGGGGGGGAATGTCCCATCTTTAATTGTCCACTACTAAATATGGATTGATAAGTTTGATCGAGTTTACTATACTACTTTTTCTTGAAATTCTTGTTGAAAACTTTAACGAAGATATTAATTAATTAGTTAAGGAAAAATTGTCATTTTGCTAAAATTAGGAGAGATAAAATATTAATAATTACGAGTTACTTAAACTGTGTGTTTTTTTGTCGAAGGACAATTATTTTGTGACGGAAAAAGTATTAACAAGAATATAAATATAAAAAATGAAGGCATGACCCCACTAGTTACTGTGAGATAAAAACATATACACCATTAGGGGTGAGCACAAAAACCGAAAAACCGAATCGAAACCGAAAAAACCGAAAAAGCCGAATCGAAAAAACCGCCCAATTTGACAAACTGATGGTGGTGGTTTTGAATTTTGTAAAAACCGAATGTTTGGGGCGGTTTTTGGATTCATTAGAAAAACCGAACCAAAAAAACCGCCCCGCCCCACCTTTATATATGTTTTTATATAATTTTATATTATCTATATAAGAGATTTGCTATTTAACTTTAATCATTTGAGTATACAACTTTATCTGTTAAAAAATAAAACAATAGTGTTGTTTAAATTTGTTACATTTATAGATATTATATCTTTGTTTTCGAACAATAGTGTTCTTTGAATATTTTTGTGAATGAAAAGTGCAAAGCCGCAAAGACATGCATTTTATATTTTAGATTCATGTTTGGTTGTTTCATATGTTTTTCGAAGCTTTGGATTGTTAGATATTATACTATTATTAATATTTTTTTAAATATTTTTGCTTGAAAACTAGGAATCGTAAACTTTTTATAAGATTAAAAACATTCTTGTTTTCAAGTAAGAAAAACCGAATATAAACCGAAACCGAACCGAGTTAATGTCAAAAACCGAAAAACCGAAACCGAACAAACCGAAACCAAACGGTTTGTAATTTTCAAAAACCGAAATATACGGTTCGGTTTTTGGTTTTACCATAAAACCGCCCCACCCCGCCCCATGCTCACCCCTATACACCATATTGTGCATATAACAACAACAGATGTCAAGGATATCCAAAAATCATTTTTAAGGCCATTACGTGCTATTAAACACGCGTAATGTCTAAACATCATATCATTAGATAAATTTAAACAATATCAACTCAAACATCATGCCGGTCAAATCCTTCGTTTAACAAAATTTTATACAAAATATTAATCGATATTAATTAATAATGAAAGATTCATGTAAAAACCCGCACATGCATGGTTATTATAACTATATAAGTATCAAATAGTACATAACATTATATAAAAATCTTATTTAACAACTGCGTATATGCAACCGGACATAACTTACTATGTCAAAATAAAATTTTACATTCTTAACCAATTGTATTAATAAAATAAATACTATACAATTTATATGTTAAATAAATAAAATTTAAATGTATCATGACTAATATCAAACACATTAATTAAAATTTATGCTAAAGACTCGTGCGTATATGGATATATAACTAGTTAATATATAAGAGTTAGGATTTGCTAATGGGTGCCCAGTAGGCCTAACGGGTGCCCACTGCCTACTGGGCACCTTGTAAAGAGTACACATATGAAAATTTTGAATGTATTAAATTGAAAATCACATTTAGTTATAATTAATTTTAAACTTATTTAATGTTCATTAAATGTATTTTTTGATTGAAAAAGAAAGTTTGAGTGCACTAATTACACGTAAAATGCATGTATTAATAATTTAATAGTTTAAAAGATGCCCATTAAGCAATTATTAGCGAAACCCATAAAAATAATATAATTAACAAACTTTAGCATACAAATCACGCCAAAAGATCCGTGTAGAACCAATTTTTACCATAGAACCAATCAAGCAATCTTATCCACTCATTTTTTTTTATCAAAATAAAAAAAATAAACTTTCACCTTTTTTTAAAAAAATTAAATATCTCGCAAACCGTAACTCGTTACGCGAAAAAAAATACCATCGCGGCGAGAGTTAAATTATCTTTCTATAGACATGCATTGTTATATACTTTCGACAGATTTTTTTTTCAATGAACTTTTTTTAAAAAAAATTCCCGCCCAGAAAATTCATATATGATTTGTAAAAATCATATGTGATTCGTTAAAATCAAATCATATGTGATTTTTCCGAATCATATATGATTTTTACAAATCATATATGATTCGTAAGAATCATATGTGATTTGTAAAAATAAATCATATGTGATTTTTACGAATCATATATGATTTTTTTGGGCGAAAATTTATAAAAAAATGTTCGTCGAAAAAAAAAAGTTCGTCGAAAGTATATAACAATGCATATCTATAGAAAGATGATTTAATTCTTGTCGCGATGGTATTTTTTTTTTGTAGCTTGAAGATTTACCGTTTGCAAGATATGTTGTTTTAAAAAAAAGGTGAAAAATAAAAATAGATGACTATGATTGGTTCATTGGTTATATGATAAATATGAGTAAACGATATTGATTTTTTTTCAAAAAAAACGTTAAAGAAAAACAATAAACAATCACAAAACATCAAATTACATGTTAATCACATGTCCAACATGATTTGTACTTGTAGTACTACTCCAATATTTACTCCAACAATTTTTTTTTTTCTTACTTTACAAGATTTAATAAATAAACAACAATTGTCAAATTGATACCTTCCTTTACCTCTAGTCTTAAAAAGGATCCCCTTCAAAAAAACACACAACACAACAACAAGGAGACACGAATTCCAACATTAAAAAGGTAACAATCATATTCCAGATTCGATCTGCTCAAATGTAACGCAACCCCTTTAACCTTTATTAGATCATATGCTGTTTTTTGTATTAAAGTTTTGATTTTTTTATATCTTTTAAGGTTCAAGATTTGTAGATCCCAATTGGGTTTGTTGTGATTTTGGATTTGGTTTGTGTTTTTATGGTGAATTGTGATGTGGGATTTGTTAAATTTGGAATCTTGATGAATGATGATTGAGTTATGATATAAAGTTTGTATCTTTTTGCATATGTGAATGTGTTTGAATTTGTGAATTGTTTATTGTTTGATGTTTAAATCATTGTTGGTATGAGAGTTGCTGCTCGAAATCGGGTTATGATTGATGTTTCGTATATGTGGTGTGACAAAGATTTGTGCATGTAAATTGTTAATTTGAGTTCTGGTTTTTAGTAACATGATGATAGGTGTTTTGTGTATAAGCCTCAGTTAGGATTCAGCTTATTGCTTTTCAACAGGCTTATATGCGCTTAGAAATAAGCTGACCCAAACACCTTCAATGATATTGTTAACTTTTTCACAAATCAAAACAGAATAAGTTGATTGGTCTTTATAACGATTTTCTTGAGTTGGATGGTCTTTGTAACGATTTTGTAAGTGAACAAAGCTAGAGGTGTTTTGGATTTTTTTTGTTAAAAGTTATAGCTGCTTATCTGTTTATTGCAGTTCAGCAATTGAGCTTCCCTCTCACTAAAAATAATCAATAAGCAGTTTGGATAAGCAACCCCAAACACCTTCAAAACTGCTCATATTATCGGGTTAACTAAAACACAAAAGGCATGTAAGCAAATGAGTAGTTTTAATAACAATCTCAAACACCCCCGGAGATATTAAGCTTACTTTGTTGTTGTTATTGATATTTTCTCTGTTAGTAAACAATCCCAAACACCCCCATTGCATGGCTAAAAAGTTCTATGTTCTTTTGATGGATTTAGGTATTTCATATTATTATTGTTTTTGTAAGATTTCTGTGAATCCTTCTTTGTATAGGGTTTGTGTCTCCGGTTACCACATCAAAAGATGGCTTTGAATATGGAATTTGAGAGTAATACTTCAAACTGGGAAGGGGTATATTACTACCCACATTTATTTGGCGCCATTATGCTAACAGCCGCATTGCTTGGTTTATCAACAAGTTATTTTGGTGGTATTTTGGGGTTTCCTGCTTTACCATATATGTTACCTAACTTGTCCAATCTTCAAAAGAAGAAGAGAGAAAAAAAGAAGATAAGGGTCTACATGGATGGGTGTTTCGATCTTATGCATTATGGACATGCTAATGCTTTGAGACAAGCTAAAGCTTTGGGTGATGAGTTGGTGGTTGGACTTGTAAGTGATGAGGAAATAGTTACGAATAAGGGTCCACCCGTTTTATCTATGGAAGAGAGGTATACTTCCTCTCTTAGATTAAATATTCATGCTTTTTCGTCTTCATTCCTTATCAATATGAATTTATGTCAATCCATAGGAAATGAAACTCATATAATTAGGATTAATATGGTATATTGTTTGAGGACTGAGAGGTTGTATCATGTTTGTGAGTTTAGATGGTGTACAAGTAAGTAGCTTTATCCAAGGTTTTTGACCACGAGATATGCTATAATAACAAATTTCTTCAGGAGATGGCACTACCATATCTGGCTGTTTGGATGTGTCTTGAAAATGGTTGTTTGAATAATTAATACGGGCCATAGAAAAAGTGTTTTTTGCTGTTTGAGCTGTAATGATAAGATACTCTGTAATTGACATAATTTGAGTGTTTGGAAAGTTCTGATTATTTAAGACACAAATAGATAAAATGAATAGATAATTGGCATGTGCCCATGGCCCCATGCTACTAGTTGGAATTTTTTTGAGGTTTAGGGTGAATGCTCGTGGGATTTCGGGTTTGAGGGAAATTTAGAGCTGAATATTGAGACGACTCTCCCCATATGAAGAACCTTTAACTGATTGTTAAATTCACACACATTCAAATGCCTTTTTTGTTTATAATACAGTTAATTTTACTCTTAACGTTTGAATGTATTATAGGCTGGCTCTTGTTAGTGGGTTGAAATGGGTGGATGAAGTCATTGCTGATGCACCCTATGCAATAACTGAAGATTTTATGAACCGTCTCTTTAATGAGCATAAGATTGATTATATTATACATGGTGATGATCCTTGTTTACTTCCTGATGGAAGCGATGCATATGCTCTTGCAAAAAAGGTTGGTCGTTATAAGCAAATCAAGCGCACCGAGGGTGTCTCTAGTACAGACATTGTAGGTACAGCAATTAACTTATCCCCCTTTTATCAAAAATTCAAAATTTTGTTGGTATAAAATGGTAGAATTTTATGCCTTCCTTTTTATGGAAATGTTTTATCTTGTCGGTAGGAAGAATACTGGCTTCTATGGAGGATAATAAAGACAATCAAGTACAGCAGGATGAGGAACTTAATGAAACCAAGAAAAGCGCAGAAACTTTTTTAAAATCCAAGCACGCTTCTAATTTTCTGCCTACATCAAGAAGAATTGTGCAATTTTCGAATGCCAAGGTACCATGTCCCTTAAGTTAAAATCAATCTGGATTTGTGCAATTTTTGTAGAATTGACCTACCCACCACGGATCACGGATGGTGTTATCTCAGTGTTCCCTCAACCCATTCATCCTTGTTTATGATCCCATCTTTTTACATGTTGCTACACATCTGCAGTAACATTTACATATATTTTTACATCCATACTCTGATATATTACTGGTACAAAGATATATGTGATATTTTCCTTAAGAAAATGTTGTTTGAAGTATAATTTTCAATTTCAGGGTCCTGGACCAAATGCTCGTGTAGTGTATATTGATGGAGCATTTGATCTTTTCCATGCTGGCCATGTTGAGGTAATAATACTTACTATGCATAGAGCATATTTGTTGAATATTAAACTCCACATCTAGCTTTCAACTGTCAAGTGAATTAAAAATATAACTCCAAAATTCAGAACAAATGTAGCTTTTCTTGTATAGAAAAAAATTTATAACGGTAATCATGCTTACACAAAGCAGTACGTTTTAAGTTTGTAATAAATATTTTGTTGTGATAATATGTAGAATGTTTTCTGGCCACTTGGTATTTGTTTGGTCATCTTATATTTGATCTTGAATCAATGAATCTTAGCATCGTAAACTCATTTAATTATGGGGTTAATAGCTACTTTTCACTGATGTTCAGCATAAATATTAATTAGCCTTGGTTCACGCATACTTAGATTTTGAAGAGTGCTCGACAACTTGGAGATTTTCTGCTTGTGGGCATTCACACCGATCAAATTGTGAGGTAAGTATCATTCCACAAATCTTACACAATTTGTATGTTTCTTTTAGTTGATTAGTTAAAGGGGTGACTAGAAGTAACAAGCTCATCTGTCTGATGCAGTGAACAACGAGGGATTCATTTCCCACTTATGCATTTGCATGAACGCAGTCTTAGTGTTTTGGCTTGTCGATATGTTGATGAAGTCATCATTGGCGCTCCTTTGGAGATCACGAAAGACATGGTACGTGAATAAAAGAAAAGAAAAACTAGATCTAATGAACTTTTTTGGATCTTTATTTACTTCATCCACTACTATTGCGAGATTTGCTTGACTAATCATTTATCAAATTCATTGACATGAACAGATTACGACTTTTAATATTTCATTGGTTGTGCATGGAACAGTTTGTGAGAGCAAGTCTTCTTTCAATGTAAGTTGCAAACGCATCTTTGGCCCAGACATTTTCTTATTGCTAACATTGCCCTAATGTGCCCATCCTTCTCATTGCTGCAGGGCCAACCAGATCCTTATTCAGTTCCCAAAAGCATGGGTATCTTCAAAATGCTCAACAGCCCAAAAAAAATAACCACCACATCGGTGGCTCAAAGAATAAAGGCCAATCATGAAATTTATGAGGTATGTACATGCTTTGAATACTTATTTCAGATAGGTTGCAGGATGGCCGGGTTGGATAACGGGTCAAACTGGTTTTATTAGTATGGGTTAAAACTAGACGCGACGGATTGGGTTGACCAGCACACTTTATTTTTTAATATTAAAGAACGCGTTGATCATAATTACATTATTTAGATTACTAATTAAATATTTCAACAAAACGATACAAAGGTTGCATGCATTAAGAATAAATCTTAAACATTGTTAGATTCGTTCATTTTGTTAGTTAAATTTGTTGATTCAACCCATATGAACTATATAGAACAAACAACAAGCCGCCCCGTTCATACGTACATGTTGACATTACAGTCCTTATTTCAAGGCTATGTCTCAATTTTAATGTTGAGATTCGAGACTGATTAGCATAACTTATGCAGAAGCGGAATGCAAAGAAGGAAGCTAGTGAGAAGAAGTTCTATGAAGAAAGAAAATATATATCCGGAGACTAGCATAACTTACAGTCCATCATGGTTTTAGATTGGAGATGGATACATACATTGTTATCCTATACTTTGATGTAGAAGAGCCTACCTACCTCTAGTCAGAATGCTTTGGTCAAGCTTTTGCAGCCCTCTTGTCTTTGTATTTTTTTTATTTTTTATTTATTATCGTAAAATCTCAACAAACTGGGACATAGGTTCTTTCATTTGACAGTTATCATATGAATACATGAGTATTGAAGTTACATCTATTTCTGTAAATCAATTTTGATGTTTCATGACTATTAGTTGTATATTTGGTACTTGTAACTGCATAATGCAGATGCTAGTGCTGTTGTATCATTGTTGTTATACATGTTTGATTTTAAATGGTGCCTTTCTATTTAAACCATTGTCGAGTTTATGACAGTATAATGAAAAGTAAACTGTTGAAGGAGTATGGAGCTATTTAGCATAGCACGTCGTTATTTGGTTGTCATAAACTATTCTCATGGAGTGTTCGGATTCACTGTGTAGATATCCTGACATGAACACAATTCAGTTTTTCTGATTAGCTTCATGGGATTATTAATGTTTTGATTCAAACAGCCTCTCTTTTGATTGTTCAGATGTAGTTACCTTCAAATAAAGCTTCATGTGATCATTAATTTTAATTGTTAAGATATCCTGACTTGAAGTCACAATTCGATTATCAATTGGATTTGGACAGATTCTGCCTTTGATTGTTCAGATATAGCTGCCTTATGATAAGCTTCATGGGATTCAACAAAACTGGATTATCATTATAATGTCACTTCCGCGTCTTATATCCATTGTTTCTTATATAGTTGACACTAGTCAATCAACCAGGTATCCTACTTTCATAATTCCAAGCGCAATAGGATCCACAGATTATCTTCTTTCATGTCCTAAACAAATAATCTAATTCGATTTAATCTCATCTAATTCTGATTTAATCTCTCATACAGTTGATAAATTGCACATTCAAACACCAACAATGGCAATACTATCTCAATTCATGCTTTTGCTAGTCTAATAATCACATGTTTGCAGAAGTGTCTTAACGCACGAGATTAAGAAAACGAGATCCAAAGTATAAAATTGACATGATATTTTAATTGAAGAGAATGGATTTGATTCCTGAAGCAGTAGCTAGTACAAAGCCTTTTCAAACTACAATGNCTTAACTTACAGTCCATCATGGTTTTAGATTGGAGATGGATACATACATTGTTATCCTATACTTTGATGTAGAAGAGCCTACCTACCTCTAGTCAGAATGCTTTGGTCAAGCTTTTGCAGCCCTCTTGTCTTTGTATTTTTTTTATTTTTTATTTATTATCGTAAAATCTCAACCAACTGGGACATAGATTCTTTCATTTGACAGTTATCATATGAATACATGAGTATTGAAGTTACATCTATTTCTGTAAATCAATTTTGATGTTTCATGACTATTAGTTGTATATTTGGTACTTGTAACTGCATAATGCAGATGCTAGTGCTGTTGTATCATTGTTGTTATACATGTTTGATTTTAAATGGTGCCTTTCTATTTATACCATTGTCGAGTTTATGACAGTATAATGAAAAGTAAACTGTTGAAGGAGTATGGAGCTATTTAGCATAGCACATCGTCATTTGGTTGTCATAAACTATTCTCAGTGTTCGGATTCACTGTGTAGATATCCTGACATGAAGTAACAATTCAGTTTTTCTGATTAGCTTCATGGGATTATTAATGTTTTGATTCAAACAGCCTCGCTTTTGATTGTTCAGATGTAGTTACCTTCTAATAAGCTTCATGTGATCATTAATTTTAATTGTTAAGATATCCTGACTTGAAGTCACAATTCGATTATCAATTGGATTTGGACAGATTCTGCCTTTGATTGTTCAGATACAGCTGCCTTATGATAAGCTTCATGGGATTCAACAAAACTGGATTATCATTATAATGTCACTTCCGCGTCTTATATCCATTGTTTCTTATATATAGTTGACACTAGTCAATCAACCAGGTATCCTACTTTCATAATTCCAAGCGCAACAGGATATATGTCTTCTTTAAAGTTTGTAATAATAATTTCAAGCAAGGATAATATGGTAAACTCGATCAAACTTCCCTATCTATATTTAGTAGTGGACAATTAAATTGAAACATTAGAAAAAAGAAACGTGGACTATTATTTTGGAACGGAAGGAGTAATTCCAAGCACAATAGGATCCATAGACTACCTTGGACTTCATGTCCTACAACAAATAATCTCATTCTGATTTAATCTCTCATCTAATTCTGATTTAATATCTCATACAGTCGATGATAAATTGCACATTCAAACACCAACATGGCAATATTATCTCAATTCATGCTTTTGCTAGTCTAATAATCACATGTTTGCAGAAGTTAGTGTCTTAACGCACACGATTAAGAAAACAGGATCCAAAGTATAAAATTGACATGATATTTTAATTGAAGAGAATGGATTTGATTCCTGAAGCAGTAGCTAGTACAAAGCCTTTTCAAACTACAACGATACCATCTTAACTCTTTACATACCATCCAAAACATTCTAATTTTTCACCATAAACATGCCGCAAGCCCTTCCAAGCGTTCTAACCAAAACTAGGACCACCATAAACATGCTGCGCAATAGCAAGTACGAAGCCTTTCCAAGTGTTCACCATAAACATATCCCAATAACTTCCAGCTGTTCTAAGTTCCTAACCAGAAACTGAATAAGAGCACTTCATGAAAAAAATGCACCTGACCAAGCAATTGGTGTCGACATATTTTGTGGAGGCTGTGGAATCATGCAATGTTGTTGCCACTGGTTCACACCTTCACTAGCACCAACTGAACCAAAGCTGTTTCTGGGAATCTGTTGGAAGTTATTATCTTCGATATCCATGGTTGTGGTTTCCATGTCATCTGCATCCATCATGTCAGATACTTCTGTATGGGGCACCTCCACTTCTGGCATTGCTTGGTGATGTGCACTCTTTGCCACCCATGGTACAACAGCTAGGCTTCCATTATTTTGCTCAGAGTCGCTGTCCTGCTTCTCTGTTTTGCCACCTAATGATTGAAGTAGATTAGAGTGGTTCGACCATACGACTGGATCTGTACACAGCATAAAACCAATAAGAATCAGTTGCCTTCTATGACAGATCACTCACTCGAAAACTTATTACTGTAAATGCTACAATAAAAAGTTTAAGCTATAATAGTCAATGTTCTATCGTTTATGACCAAATTATACATAAATGAAACCATACTTTCAGCCACTTTTTAATTCACGCCACATACTTGCAAACTAACGTTTTGGGGGCTATGTTACAACACTTGACCCGATAACAAGCAGGTCCTAAATTGACTCTATATTATAACACAGGACCTTATACGCTGATAGTGAAAGTATGCTAACTAAATCAGGAATTAGCTACAATTAATTTCCTTATATGCGCAATCTATGAAACTATATATCACCAACTTTAATATGTGATATGTAAAGCAGCAATTCGGAGTTCTATAATAGCATCACCACTCTCGAGGAATATGAAAGAATTATAGGCCACATTTCTTACTTTCAATTGCTCCCAGAGGTATCAAGTTAAATTCAATTCGACACAAAGAAACTAAGGGTCCGTTTGGTATAAGGGTATCGAGGGTTTTGAATCAAAGAATTCTTGAATCCTTTGTTTGGTACAATTTTGATTCCACTACTATGGTATTTGGATTCAAATTTTGAAACCAACCTATTTTGGTAGGTTTCTTTGAATCCAACCAATCAAAACTTTTTCTTTATTTCATGAATTATTTGAGCCACATATTATTTGTACTTTTCTTACTTTTACTTTTTTTATTTCAAACAAAAATAATAAAACTTATCAAACATATATATAATTTATATTTTCTCTCTCCTTATTTCTTTCAAACCTTTCCCAAATCCGAATCCAATTCCAATCACACTTACGAACCAATCGACATAATGCATTTAAGAGCGTTGAACTCTCGTAAACCAACAACTTTTCAGCCAAATGCGACGCGCACAGAGGTTTATATAGTACCTAATTCAGTAATTCCTACTCCAAACATGGAATACTCAAAGCAATATGCAACAAACGAAACGGCGGAGTTAGAAACTTACTTTTAAACCCTGAAAGGAAATCCGAATTAACTGAAACAGTAAAAGGGGAGCGCGGGACGTTATTCAACGGATCATACAAAACAATAGCCCTCTCGTCATTCTCAGGCAGCTCATCAATCGTCACGTTACTACCCCTCACTATTTCTTCCACAAAACCATCTGCACACGCTGCATTCGACATCTCCTCTTCCTCAATTATCGGAGGCAACTCCGCATCCTAAACCACAAAATCATTTCACTAAAAAAAAAATTATATAACAAATTATTTGCTAAAATTTGTATAAAAATCACATAAATTATAGGTTTAGCATAAAATATCTAACTAAAATAAATTGATTATTTACTTAATTAGTACCTAATCAGCTACAATTACATGATACAATTTTATAAAAAAAATGATAATTGAATAATTAAAAGTAAAAAATATGATAAAAAAAACGTACCAGACGTCGGATTTTAGTAGCCGGAGAGGAAGCTAAGTAATCGGAGAAATCATCACGATGATCGTGGAGATCTTTTCGCTTCAATTTCGCGCCGAAATAGAATCCATCTTCCATTATTATTATTATTATTTTGATTTGATGATGAAGATTATTTTGGATATGATTATATGTAACGGAATTAAATAGAAAATATATGATTATAGTGGAATATAAGTGAATTTGGAGATTGATTATATTGGTGAAAGTGTGTGTGGGTGGGTTTGGGTGTGAGATTTTTATTTTTGATGAAGCGTGTGGGAAGTGCCAGTGGTGTCTCGGCATGTCTAGATGTCTCTAGACATTCTATCTAGTCTTAACTTTTTAATCATTTACCTACGTGTTTGTTGACATAAAAATTTTATCATTTATTTTATACCGAATATATTGTTTTTTGAACTTTACATCTATTAATTTAGTATAAGTCAAATTTATTTTGCAATAACAATGCCTATTAAAAACAGTCGCAACACCCCTGTATTCGGCTATTATTATAGTTCCAAACACCCCTAAGATTAGCAATTGAATTAGTCTCAAACACCCTTGAATTCAGCTATCAAGGCACCCATCAATTCAGCTATTAAAAACAGTCCCAAACACCTCGAATTCTGCATTTAAAACAGTAATAAATCCTTAATAACTATTAAGACAACCATTAAAACAATCCTAATCACCACTGAATCTAACTATTAATACGGTCCCAAAACCCTTTAAAAACTTACTATAATTAGTAGAAAATAACAGTCCCAAACTCCAATAACTTAAGCAAGTCCTACTTTAGTAGACCGGCTCCTTCTTTTCGCAGCAGATTTTCAAGTGAATGAGACACATTAGTTACATCTCTTTCTAGATCATCATTATTCTATATTACAACAAATTCAAAAGCAATTAACTCATCAAATACTTGTGAGATTTGTTTTTTTGTTGCAACTTTGGAATAAGGTTAATGCAACACATATCAGTGCATGAGACAAAGGCATTTATATAACGTTAACTTGGGATTATGTGAGTTAGCCGTTTAAGTATATGAAAATTCAAGAGACAACTTGATTTTAAAATTCAACAAACACATAACCATATAAGCAAATTATTATATAAAATATATGTTCTAAGTAACCTTCAAAGTAAATCCGTAGTTGATGCATCAGGTGTAGTTTCGGGGGTTTTTATGGTTCCAACTTTAATGTACTTGGTGATGAACTTGTATTCCCAGTCTCTTAATGTGTTAAGTTCGAATAAACAACGCATAAGGACCAACTGGTATATAAAACATCCTGAAAGAAACATCAATCAGCTAATACTCAAACTATTGGCACAAAACGTACATTTTTTTTTTTTCATTTCTTTCGGACTTGACAACGCGCATAATACACTTTTTGCTAAAGTAATAAAAAAAAATAGAAGGTGGAGCCTAATAGAGCATATGACTTGTCAAAATGAGTAAATTAGCTTTGTATAACGTTTTTAACTGATAGACATGCTGAGGTTGATATTGATGTTATTGTTTAACTTTAACTATTGATATCTTGTTGTACAAAATGTGCGAGTTTAGTAGCACATATTGAGCGTTAATAAAATTAAAATATGCTCCGTAAAGTTTTTAAAATGTTTTTATAGATATTCATATATGAATTTTAAATAACAATTTCATGAGTCGTTGTTATAAGTAGAATCGTGTATATTTATTTTCATATCACAGTAAATCGTGCTTACCAAATTTAGCCGTTTTTAATATTCAAATCCGTGTACGCATAAATTAAACTTTTAAATAGAATAACATGAGTCATTATTTAAAAAATATTCTAATGGATGAAAGTCTAAAACTAATTCGCATATTTACCAAATTTTGTAATTTTAATGGATGAAAGTCTAAAAACTAATACAAATACTCATTTAATTTTAAACAAAGTTAATATTATTAAGTATAAGGGGTATAAAGTGTAAGGGGTTATTTGTGTTTTTTCTAAAGTTATTAAAAAACATGAAAACTTGTAATTTTACACTTAGCTCTATATAATTTATTTAAAATTTAACCACTAAAGTTTTATTAATTACTTCCTCTTTTTTTAAGTTTTTGTTTTCATAAATTTGACACATATATTTTTATGCATTTTTTTCTTAACCAAATTTCTCCACCAAATTTATTAAGTTTTACCAAAATCAATTTAATTTTGACTTTCTATTGACCAATCATATTGCTCGATTTCGCCTACGTGGCAAAATCGAGCTCTCCTATTGGTCTATTTTTTTTTCAATGAGAAGGGTTATACAAAAACACTCCGAAATAATGTAATTCTTTTATTATATAAAAGATATGTGAGTTTAGTCATATTAGTGGCTTACTGAATTTCAGTTTATATTTTATAAGCTTTAATTTTCTGACTTATTTTGAGATGAGTTTTTCAATTTTATTATATCGTAATAAACTTAGCTCAGAGTCTGAAAATAAGCCAAAAAATTGAAGCTTATAAATTATAAGCCGAAAAACAAATAAGCTCATAAGCCACGTATAATGTTAAACAAAATACCCCTTTGCTACTCGATCGCATTGTTTCCACATAATTTTCTAGTGATTTTGATTAGCTAACTTATTTGCTTACTCTAAATTAAGGGTATAATTTTCTATTCGATATGGTTGGCGAAATTAACTGTAAATTGGAGCTGGTGTTAGAGTTTATAATTATAATAGTTAGAACGGCTAAATGTCACGAGTCAAATTTTAAAAGGTCGGGATTTGTGTGAAAGCATGTTAAATGCGAGGATTTTTAGTTTATCTTGTTGGAGTACTCTATTGGTAAAGTGCACTACATGCCACGAGTAAATGACTCGATATGGCACCATAATGGTAGAGAGTTGGGGCACTCTCGTGATAAGTTAAAGGTAGGACGAAACCAGTGAACCTCTATCGTACGTGAAATGAAAGTCTAGTCATTATCGGCTTAAGGACGCAACCGTGTGTGAAAAATTGATTCTATGACATAAAGTTTTGGTTTTAGATATGTTTCTTGAAATAAAAATCGTAAATGGTTAATGCAAAATAATAAGAATAAACATAAATAATATTAAAAGATATAATTGTAATTACACATTTCAAAACTTCACGTCTCTTTTAAAGCTATTTCAGAAACCTTTTAAAACAAATGTTTTTGACTTTCAATAACTTCTAAACTTTTTGTTTGATAAAACTTTAGTTAGCTTAAGTTAAACTTCAAGCCCTCATAAGCACCTATCGAGCACACCCTTGTCATGTAATATTTAAAGTAAGGTATAATAAATTTTGCAACTTATGATGTTAACATTGATAAATGTATCTGCATATGTTATTGATGATGTGAGTTCTTTTTGGTGAAGGAGATTGAGTACATATCTTAAAACTATAAAGTTCAAAATATGTTTTTGACAAAGGGTGGTTCTTGATCGTTTTTGCACATTATGATCCTGTTGTTTCTGTTTATCAAATAACCTTTGAAACTATAGAACATAACAAATAGAGTTGAAAATATAGCTATATCCGTGTGAAGAGTTTTAAAATTAGAACCATCCATGTAGTAAAAGAAAATAAGGAGCCTTAATCAGCTCCCTTCTAAGGTGAACCTTGACCGGAAAGGCATTGTGGTTAGTTCTTTACTGTGCCCAATGTGCCAAAGTGATGTCGAAACGGTTAATCACATCTTTTTTAATTGTGAGATTTCAAAAGATCTTTGGTCTCGTTTGGCTAAGTGGTGGAATTTGGATATCCCTTTCTGTTCTAACATAGTGGATTGGTACGATTGGCTTGATCATGCTCGTATCGACGCTTATGTTCGGTCGATTCTTGAAGGTGTGGGGGAACCTCACGACTACTTGGAGTTTTCGGAATCATCTTATATTCTCTAATCCACCCCATAGGAAGGCTTCTCTTTGGGATTTTATTGTTTATCAATCTTTTTTGTGGATTTCTTCTAGAAATCCTAAATGTAAAGTTAGTTGGATAGGTTGGTTACAATACCCTATAGCTAGTTTGATAACTATGTAATCTTTCTTTCTAGCTTTTGCTAGTTTTAATGCTATCCGCCGTTCAGAAAAAAAAAGAAAAGAAAATAAGGAGCCGTTTGGTATGAGGTATTGGTTACAACTTTTGAAAACCAAAGTTAAAAAAATTGTTTGTTACTCATATAAAGGATTAGTTTGAAAATCGGGTATCACACCGTCAAAAAGTACAATCTTCAGAGAAATAGGTTGAAGAATAACAATATACTTTTCTAAATGTACTGATTTGGTATGTGAACTTTAAAAGAGTTGTAGAAATGTAACAAACTTTAATAAGTGTTCCAATTTGGTACGTGATGATGACGTGTCATGCTTGAAAGTCTGACACGCGGCACCATTTATAACGTAACACGTCATCATCACGAACCAAATTGAAACACTTATAAAAGTTTGTTATATCTCTGCAACTTTTTTAATGTTCACGTACCAAATCGGTACATTTGAAAAAATACGTTGCTATTCTACGACCTAATCCCATCTTCAAATATAGATAAGTTGGTTGGGTTTTGAGAAGGATTGGTGGTCCTTACATATTACAAATCAGGTTTTATAGGACGCCGAATAGTGTCATATCATGTTGCTTTATAGGACCTTTAGCATAATAGGACCAATGATATAAGTGTCACATATAAAGGCGTTGTATAGAGTGTAAAATTATTAGGACGCTTATAAGTATCCTAATAAGTGCCAATATTAATTATGAAAAAAAAATAGTCTCATAATATATGTTTTATACAACGCATTTTGTGTCCTAATAGATAAGTTAATGGGAGATTTTAAAGTGTTCTAAAATACGCTAACATTCTATCACGTATTGAGACTCCTAAAAAGTGTTTTTTAGGACAAAATTGTGTGCTCCATTATCTTTTATTTGAGTGTATTTAGACGCATTCATGCGTCATAAAAAAGGTTTTTTTAGGACGTATTGAGACACATGTGCTTATTGGGACCAAAGTAGTGTCCTAACATACATACAATATAAGACCCTTTTTATTTTTACAAAATTTTGGTTTTAATATACTTTTATGAAACAGTTGTAGATCGTAAGAACAATTCTAATTGAACACGATATAAAACAGAACATATAAGAGATTAATGAGTCAAAGCAATATACTTTTATGAAACAGTCGTAGATCGTAAGAACAATTGTAATTGAACATGATATAAAACACAACATATACTTAGAGATTAATGAGTCAAAGTCGTGGAAGGTAAAAGCATTAAGTTTCATATTCGTAACAAAAGTTTTAACCCGATTAAGGTTAACATTATCAAAAATCGTCTTTGAAATTGTATTACATGGAAATTGAACAAAGAGAACTAGAGTCAAAGTAGATAATCTAAGCCGTCATGTATCGATCATCTTCACGCATCATCCTCACGTACCACCTGCAATTATACAACCCATAAACATAATATATCAAAACCTATTTAATTTTCACATCAACAAATTGTTATTCACTAAACTAAAAAGCCTCACAACTACACAAATAAAACAAAGGGTAAATTGCAAAAATGGTCCCTAAAGTAGCCCAAATACGCAAGGATTACACCGAGACAAATTTTGTTGCAAAAAAACATTAATGTTTTCTTTTTTTGCAAAACAACCATCGAGAGGCACTGTTCACTAACTCTCATTATTTTTCTCGTTAAGTGGCACCCAGAATGACTAATATACCCTCTTCTTCTTCCCCCCACTTTTAGGGACGTGATTTGCAATTTACCATATTCTTTTTTTTATTGGAAGCCACCACCTCACAAACACAGCCACCACCACCACCACCACACAACCAACACCACCACCCTCATATTCAGTCCCAAACCGAAGCTATACCAATATTTTAGAAAAACATAAATAATAATATGGATTAATAACTACATATATTGAATTGAAGATAGAAGCTAATATAGCATACCCTTTTTATTAGAAAGTCAAGTACAACTTTATACATTACTATAACACTAATAGAGAGTATGGTAAGTAAGAAATTATTCTTACTTATACTCTCGGATCTCATAGAATATCGCCGATTATAGCCCCTTGATTTTAGCAAAAATAGAATACTTTTCTTTTGATTTCTTCAAAGAATTCAGAAGTCGAGTTTCATTTAATGTAATTAATTAATTAATTATTTTGACTTACTGTTTTTACGTAAATTATAAGTAGAAAAGCAGTAGGAACTATTTTTGGGTAAAGGGGAGTAATCCTGCACCCTGGTAAATATATTAAGACCAAAACGTTTTAAGTACAAATGGAATGTGGCTGAAATACCACATTAACCTCAAGCTATAACAGCTTGATAAACAACTACCCTAGAGCTTAAGACATGCCAAAAGCTCATAACAACTCTAGAATCAAAAGAAACTAGAAAACATAAAAATAAACCAATCTAACCAGCAGCATGGGTGAAAGATGAACTTCCACCCTTATCAAATAAGTTAGCCGATTCATTAAACCTGTTTTCAACACACTCATCATCACCATCATCTTCTGTAGCTAAAGCAGCATAGGGATTTGATGTAGAAACTTCAGGCCCTTTTGACTTCAACGTAGATGACGATGTAGGCACATTACGCGACACTCCATTTTTAGGATCACTAGTAGTCTTCTTGGGTTCATACCGGACCGTCTGTTTGACAGAGGTACCAAACTGACCCCCAGAACCAGCTTTAGCCTTACCTTTTTTCTTCTTACGACTCACCTTCTGAAAACCATCCTTAGAAGGCATAGTAACTGTAGTATCCACAGTGACAGTAGTAGCAACAAGAGGAGTATTCACATTTTTAGAACAAATGTCATGAGTGTGACCAAAAATCTTACATGTAGTGCATCTAGGAGGCCTCCACTCATACTCAACCCGAATGAACACTTTGGAGAATCCATCACCTGTAAGAGCCGGAACACCAATAGAGATAGTATCAACCAACTCATCCTCTGAACCCACTTCAATTAAACAACGAGCAAAACTACTTCGACCCCACGATTCCTTACACATAGAGCTAGTATAAGAATCAAACATAATAGGTTTGCCAATAAATGAAGCAATCAAGTTAATACCATCATCTTCAAAGACTTGAAGAGGCACATCATGTAACTTAACCCATATTGGAATACGCGTAAGCTCTTCTTTACATAATATAGTATCAATTGACCATTTCTTGAGAATGATCGGGGATTTACGAATCATCCAAGGTCCTTCCTCCAAGACAGCTTCTAATCCAGCCTTAGTATCAAAACTAAAGAAGAAAAAACCTTTTGCATTCATCATGGTCTTCTTCAACCCATACTTAGCCCAGTTAGTTTTAGCATAATAATCGACCACAGGAAACGCCATTCTATTACCGATAAAATAGCCATAAAGAGTGTGTTCAAGACGTGCACTAACCTTTTCGACTACTCTACGAGGAATAGACACGTTAACTCCTTCACATACAGCCTCAACAACCGACGGAGCATTAGCCTGCATGTCAAGCACAAGCGCCTTACCTAAACCAACAACAGCCTCTTGCACCTGTGATTGAGTTTGAAAATCCAAAGTAGGCCATACCGTATATTTCCCCGCTTCAAGATCATTAACGAATAAATTGATATCCGAAACTGATTTAAGCGAGATCCCAAACACACCAAGAAGAAAATCATGATAAGTTGGACCACTAACATCCGCATTACCCACATATTCATTAGTAGCTTGAGTAGCTCCAGGAACATCATCCCCTATCAACACATCATCCCCACTCGACACATTGGTAGAGTGACCATCAACATCAGCCCGATTGTGACCCTTATTAGATTTCTTATGCTTCCTCATAGTCACAAATGGCAATGAGTTCGTCGCTTCAACCGATCTTAAAAGTTCAGAAGCACTAAGTTCATCAACATTAGCATCAACATTACCCAACTTTTCCATAGTATTATCCTCCTCTCCCATCATTGACATCACAAAGATCAGAAAACCCTAAGAAAATCAATCGTATCCAGTAGAGCAAGAAGAAATCGTCTTCAATACAAACAAGTAAAAACCCTAGTTAACAACTAGGGTTTATAAGCCATGAGCGCACAACAGTGATCACATGATAATGAAAGATTGATCGAGTCGGTTAATGATAATAATTGAATTGAATTAGTCCGACACAAACAACCCTAAAAAGCGATTAATAAGAAACCCTAAAACTAAGAAGATCGATAGAAAACAGACTATAGACAAGATTAGATTAAACCTCAGATTAAGATATAATCAAAGACTTGTGAAGGAATGTTTAAGATCGAACAGTTTGATTTAGTGTTTAGGGAATCGCCAAAAATCGCCAAAGGGAGGGAGAGGTTTGGCCTGGCAAAGCAGTAGGAACTAAAATTAAGAATTACGGGATTCATCATCCAAGGAGAAGTAGAATACTCAAGAATTTCACATTTCATTTATGGCATAATTGAATTAAGGAATTCATAAAATCTAAATAAAAATAATAAAGAAGACGGAATAAATGAAGTTTTGCTTGGTCTTCACTAGAAACTTTGAGTAAGGAGTAGATCTTTTTGGAGTTTTATATAATTTGAAATTTGAAAGCGAGAACTCCTTTCTTTTTCTTTGACCTACTTGAGCCGGATGAAAAGAAACTTTCACGTCTACTTATTTTGGGACAAACATAAATAGTAAAGTGAACACTTTTTATGGGACACTTATTACTAGTCATAATTACTGTCAATATATTAAAGGGAATATATTAGCTACAATTAATTGTAGCTAATTGGCTACAATTTGTTCTATAAATGGGAGTCTCCGATTCTTTTTGTGGGTCGCTGATTCATTGCTATTGCATTTTTTGTAAAGAATTGTAGCTAATTAGCTACAAAAATTGTAGCTAAGCTATCTCCTATATAAAACCTGAACACTTATTTTGGGACAAACATAAATAGTAAGGTGAACACTTTTTATGGGACGGAGGGAGTAATAGTTTTTTTCCTTTCTCATGTACCACTAGGGCCGTCTCGTGGTTTTCGGTGGCCTAAGTCAATAACAACAAAGATGCCTATTACACTTGTAAAATAAAGAGAAATTGGATATAAACTTGAATTATATGACTCATGTATGTTTAATATTATATGTATTTATATGTAAAACTAATAAAAATGTGGCCTCTATTAAGTGGGGGCCTGTGCGACGTCACTTATTACACACTTTTCCGAGACCCCTCTGTGTACCAATATTTGTGTATCTTTGGTTTTCAAGAGATCAATTAAGTTATGAAGAACAAAACTAGCCAAGTGTTGATTGTATAGGCTCAGAAGCAATCCAAAAATACAATCATGCTAATTCTTTGTTAAATACATTAGTTATTTATAAGTTGCACTTTTATGTAGGACTATAATTTACGTATAAGTTTATGTGATAGTAGTTTAATGGTGTCGAACACGTAGCTTAAAGTGGGAATCATGGGTTCAAATCTTGTCCCGCTTTGTTACGTGAGTTATCTTTCTCATGTTAGTTGCGAAACTGATCAATGTGCCGCCAACAAACCAATTACCTTTGTTTTTATTTTTACACATATACAAATCGTTTTTCATCAATATTATTCGTTTAAAAAGATATCTAGAGTATATTATTAGATTATTAGCCAACTAATCATACCTTCAAAATGCGTAAAAAAAATTGCAATTTTCAGTATTTTGATGATTAAAGATATAAAGCTTTTATTTTATACACGTGCTAAAATCAAGCTTAACACACCGCCATAATATACGTACTCCCCATATAAGCATGCATGTGTTATTCCACCATAACACAAACAGTTTAAGAAAATCTATCGTACGACAACAAAGCTAACAATTAAACAACGATCAAAATCTAATGTAAGTCCTTGTTTAATTTACTACGTTCAATAATTTGTTCAAAACCCTATTGACCATCATACTATAAGAATAAGAATCTAATGTCTAATGAAACTGTGTAGCAGTGTAGGTTTTTTTTGTTTTTGTTTTAGTTAGTTAAATTCGTTTATGTGCTGCAAGATATTGAAGTTTTTTCATTATTTGGCTAGTTGCATTAGTTAAAATCATGAAAGAATTAACCATGGATCAGTTGAGGGAATCCATAGCGAAAACGGGTGTTGATATATTTGAGGCCATAGAAGAAACGATCAAGGTGGCTGCTTGTCATCTCCCAAAAGAGTTTAAGATTAAGCGGCCCGAGATTGCTGAAGCATTATTCTCATGCAAGTACAGTGATGGAGAAGTTAAAGATTTGTGTAAGTATACGTTTAATGGGGGGATGGCCGATGTTAAAGAAAATATGGTAATGAAGGCGTTGAAGACTCGTGTTTAAGTGAATGGGAAGGCCTCTCTTGTCCTCCTCTTGACGAGTACGCATTTACTTGGGCTATAACAACTGAGCCACAAATAGATTTGTCTACTATCTTTGATGGAATTGATGATGACAATGACAAGAAGACGGAAAATGCATCTAGGAGGCAAGGAAAGCAACTCAAACTGATTAACAAGAAGCACGAAAACGTACCAAAGAGGCAAGGAAAGCAACTGAAACTAGCACACAATGTGGCTGATTTAGATTCACCCGATTCAAATCAAGATAAGGTGTCTGCTTGTGTTGAGAAGAAGTTGTATATTCCAGCAAGATCGACTACTCTAAAGAGTCGAGTGGCTCGTGGACAACATGATCAGCCACATGTTTTAAATGAGAAAAATACCAAAGACAGAAGTAATGTGGCAAATACAGAGGGCTGGGAAGAGAATAAAGGAGTGAAAAACACAACGATTCAACAAAGAACAAAAGTTGTTAAGGTTCAAGATCATTCAAAGAAGCAACGTGTTCCGAATAACGCTTGTGCTGATGATGGAAAGAGGTCAATTCCCGCGCAAGCGACTCCTCCAAAGAGACGAGTGGCTGTTCAACAACATAAGCCATATGTTGTAGAAGAGAAAACTCTGAAAGACGACAAAATTAAAGTGACAAAGAGAAAGGTAGATGAAGAGAATGAAGGAGTAAAAAACATGAAGAGGCAGCGAAAAGTTCTTGGGGTTCAAGATCGACTGAAGCAGTGGATTTCAAGAAGAAGGCGCAACACACGCTGTGTTCGTGTATCATGTCCAACATTTTAATAAGCGTTTGGTATTAGCAATTATGCCATGGTTATTTTGTATCAAAACTTATGTCATGTCCAAGTACTTCTACAGTGAAACAATGTTTTACTTGCTATTGCTGATGAAAGTACAAGTTGGCCATCGAGATTTGACTGACCTACTTTAATTTCTTAGAAGAAAGTCAACACAACTTGCATCATTAATAGTTACACTTTACATAAACAAAACAAGAAATAATTAACTAAC
>LBNU01025160.1:29444-45659 GCA_014162995.1 Artemisia annua
GAGTTCCAAAATCCATCAAAAGATCAAATTGACATGACTGAAAGCCCTGGATTAACAAGTATTAAAGCCACTCCGCTTGAGCTTCTTGTTGCACCACGACTATTGCCACATTTGTATACAGTGTCCGCCTAGGCCTATAACCCCCTGCACCTTCAACTTCTCGGGAATTATTTGTTGGGAGCCTTTGCTTGGCATCATACGTTGTATAATAATAGTTATAAGTGCCTAGAATACAGAAGCACGTATATATAAATGTGTACACAGTTCTCAGCATATAAAGTATAAACGAATGCATGTCATATCTAGACCCCTTGCTATTAATTATGTAAAAGTTTCCACAATTATTAATGAGATCCTATATCATTATACATTTATTTAGCCATACCCTAGTTTGGCGATTGGGCTGGTTTTTAAAATCATGCTGAAATGATGAAAACAAAATGCTTTCGCCGATGGTTACTCGCATATAGCGGCGAAAGTGTATAGTAGTATCAATTTGTATGTGCAAGTTCTTTTGATTTATATATGGGCGGGTATTGGATTGTAATTAAGTACTTTAATATTTAATAGATTTCATTGACTTTTATAAGTAGAGTACTTTAGTGTAACAATATGACTCACTTTAAAGTTTTTATGGTCTTTGTGGTTTGATACTTCGGGTGTGGAAGTCTTTGTGGTCTTAATGGTCTTAGTGGTATGTCCAATTACGAGATTCTTGAGGGTGGTTTTCGATGGTGGAATACCGTTGGAGTAGCTCTCTTCTTAGTGAGATCCGGTCTTTGTACATATCGGTGGAGTGAAGTTGTAACTGTTTGTAATCCACCGAAAGGATTACACTTACTAATAGTATCGGTGTCGTGGATTCACAACTGGATGTACTGATGGTCTAACCCCTTTCCATCCCGAACCAGTATAAATTGTGGTGTTATTTACTCGCTTTATATTGTGATTGTGATGGTGATTGTGTTTGATGCATGCTATATTGGTGACATACAATGAATTACTTACAATACCATCTATAAAACTAATAATTCGAAATTATTCCATCTAAACCAGGTTTGCTAGATTTATAATTATAAGTATAAAAAGTGAACATGGATCGTTAACTAATTAAGGTATTTTATGGTGTCTTGTGATTAGCTTTTTTACAAAGCTTTAGTATTCATTACACCACACTCATAGCATCCAACACCATACCTCGTATTCCTTTTCATCATTCGAACATCATCATACCTCAATCATCTTCTCATTGTCTTTCAAATCCTTAATCGTAACACTACTATACTCATCACCACTTAATCATTATATCCAAAAATGCAATATGAAGCATCAACCGAATCATGGGCACCATCCATGTCCATGTACTGCTCTCGCTACATACCACACCATCATCATCACTCACTCGACCCAATCGAACGCTTAGCCAACCGCCCAACCTCGTATCCGAAAACGCAGTCGCTATATTTAGTATAACCACTTGTTGCATGCATGTGCCATGCAGTCAAGAGGCTCCTTTTAGGCATGGGTGTTAGCCCTACTATTTATGAGCTAGACCAAGTTGATCCAACTCGAGCTAGAGATATCGAAAGAGCGTTACATAGACTCGTTGGAAACTCGATGAGTGATGTAGTTTTTGTTGGAGGGAAGCTTGCTGGGCCGATGGATAAAGTAATGGGTTCACATATAAATGGGACGTTAGTTCCTTTGCTTAAGAAAGCTGGTGCCCTTTGGCTTTGATTACGTTATATTATTATTTGATTAGTTGGTTAATTATATATTGCATTTGTGTAAATTATTTGCAATGTAATGCATGATTATCAAGTCATTATTTGAGCAAGAGATATATGGGTTTTGTTTGTCTTGTTTCACTTTTGCCATTTAACGAATGGTTCATTTTTTACTATAAAACAAATGTTAAAAGAAACTATGTTAATGTTAGTGCAAAATATGTGATGGGGAAAGGATTGGGCTTAGCTTGTGTTGGGCCGTCCTTGATGGACCGCTGATAGGAGAATTCTACACTAATCTAAGTAGTAAATTGATTCCCTGCACAAATGAAAGTAAACCGTTAGTCTTATCGTGGGGAAGGACCTCACGATTAAGCTCCGGCGTGAGAGTAAGTATTCATGTTGTCAGAGGGATATGTGTGTATTGGGATGTGTGAGAAAGTCATACCTCTCAAGTGTGTCGAAAGGTTGCCTTTTATAGGTAAGCCAAATACAAAGGTATCCTAGTATTTCACTTATTGTTGTTAGTGGCCTAAGTGGGACCCTGTCGGGCAAGGGTCCGTAGCTTAATCATAGCCGCGGTCACAGATCATCTTCCGCGACCGTGAACTGGTCCGCAAGCTTACTACGGAAGTGTTTCTTGGATGACCTATGTACGTCTTTGTGGGTTCGGACTGCACCTTGCTTGTTATCGGGCTACGGTGATGTCCAGTGTCTATGTTCGTTGGGCCGGGGCCCAATTGCGTATAATACAGTCCAGGCCCAATAGGTCTGCTATCAGTATTATACGTCATTAGTTAATGTTCTTAAAAACTTGATTAATTTTGCCTAGAAACATAACAAATAATAGATGAATTTTCTATAGTTTTAATGTATCTCATACTCCGTATTAAATTGGCTGTAGCTAAAAATATTTAGCCTTTAGCTTCTAAATTTAGTTGTAGAAATATGCAATCAAACGTCAAATAAACATTTATTTATATACTTTAGCTTCTAAACTTAGTGACACTTTTTATATACTATTTTCAATTAGTGTTCACCATGCTATTTAATTTGTTTCAATAGTTATAGATTGTTGTGAGCGGTGGCGAGTGATGGTTGTGGTGGGTGGTGGCGGATGGTGGTTGGTGGCAGTAGTATGTGGTGGCAGTGGCGAGTGATGGTTATGAGCGGAGGTGGCGAGTGGTGGTGGTGGTAGGGGTGGGTGGTGGCGGCGGTGGTGGGTGGTGGCGGGTGGTTGTTGGTGGTGGTGGTGGGTGGTAGTGGCGAGTGAGTGTGGGTGACGGTGGTGTTGGTGGTGGCGGGTGGTGGTTGGAGGCGGTAGCAAGTGGTGGCGGTGGTGAGTGGTGGTAGCGAGTGGTGGTGGTGGTGGGGTTCGAAACAACCGTTAGTATAAAGGACAAACGTTGCAAACAATCACTGGCTTAATGGACTAACATTGACACATGATGTCGTTAGGGACTAACGGTGCAAATGAACTTAACGTCGATCAAAAGGTCAAAGGACCGGTCAACTCAATTTGGACAACCACATGCACCATTGGTGTAATTTTTTGCATTTTAGGACGGAACATGCTATTTTGGCCAAACCACAAGGACGATTCATGTAATGTACTCATAAGCTTTAACACACCGCCATAATATACAGTTTTTGATGATTAAAGATATACAGTTTTTTTTATACACGTACTAATAAGCTTTAACACACCGCCATAATATAATATACGTACTCCCCATATGCATGTGTTATTCCACCATAACCCAAATAGTTTAAGAAAACCTATCGTACGACAACAAACCTAAGAATTAAACGACGATCAAAATCTAATGTATGTCTTTGTTTAACTTACTACTTTCAATAATTTGTTCAAAACCCTATTGACCATCATACTATAAGGAATAAGAATCTAATGAAACTGTGTAGGGTTGTTTTTTAGTACAATATTATTAGTTAAATTCTTTTGTGTAGTACTGCAAGATATTGAAGTTTTTCATTATTTGGCCAGTTGCATTAGTTAAAATCATGAAAGAATTAAGCATGGATCAGTTAAGGGAATCCATAGCGAAAACGGGTATCGATATATTCGAGGCCATAGAAGAAACGATCAAGGTGGCTGCTTGTGATCTCCCAAACGAGTTCAAGATTAAGCGGCCCGAGATTGCTGAAGAATTATTCTCGTGCAAGTATAGTGATGGAGAAGTTAAAGATTTGTGTAAGTATACGTTTAATGGGGGGGATGGATGTTAATGAAAATATGGTAGTTGCTGATGAAGGCATTGAAGACTCGTGTTTAAGTGAATGGGAAGGCCTCTCTTGTCCTCCTCTCGATGAGTACGCATTTACTTGTGCTATAACAACCGAGCCACAGCAAATAGATTTGTCTAATATATTTGATGGAATTGATGATGACAATGACAAGAAGATGGAAAATGCATCTAGGATGCAAGGAAAGCAACTGAAACTAATTAACAAGAAGCATGAAAAGGTACCAAAGAGGCAAGGAAAGCAGCTGAAACTAGCATACAATGTGGTTGAGTTAGATTCACCGGATTTGAATCAAGATAAGGTGTCTGCTTGTGTTGACAAGGAGTTGTATATTCCAGCAAAATCGACTACTCTAAAGAGTCTAGTGGCTCGTGGACAACATGATCAGCCACATGTTTTAAATGAGAAAAATACCAAAGACAGAAGTAATGTGGCAAATATAGAGGTTCGGGAAGAGAATAAAGGAATGAAAAACATGACGATTCAAGATCATTCAAAGAAGCAATGTGTTCCAAATAAGGCTTGTGCTGAAGATGGAAAGATGTCAATTCTTGCAAAAGTGACTCCTCCAAAGAGACGAGTGGCTGTTCAACAACATAAGCCACACGTAGATGAGAAAATTCTCAAAGACGACAAAATTAAAGTGACAAAGAGAAAGGTCGATGAAGAGAATGAAGGAGCAAAACACATGAAGAGGCGGCAAAAAGTTCTTGGGGTTCAGGATCGACTGAAGCAGTGGATTTCAAGAAGAAGGCGCAACACAAGCTGTGTTCGTATAACATGCCCAACATTTTAATAAGCGCTTGGTATTAGCAATTATGCCATGGTTATTTTAATTTGTATCAAAACTTATGTCATGTCCAAGTACTTCTGCAGTGAAACAATGTTGTCATTGCTATTGATGAAAGTACAAGTTGGCCATCGAGATTTGACTGATCTACTTTTTTTAGAAGAAAGCCAACACAACTTGCATCATTAATAGTTAAAAGCTTTACACAAACAAAACAAGAAATATAACTCACTTCTATCTATATGTTGTTTGAAATCAATTATATTGACTAGCTAATTAACTAGATGTCAAAGAAGTATCAATCAGTTAGTTGGCAAATTTGGACAGTTGCATAAACTTCTAATTATTGGGGGTGTCTAGTCAAAGTGATAAACATTAAACAATAACATCCACTAGTTCATCATCATTTTAATGGAACAACTACCAGTCTACCACACATTGAAATATATCCCTTGCGTCTAACAGATTTCAATGGAGTTACTTCTATCAATCTTAGTTTTGGTAGCTACCATATTATGTTTTCTTGTCTTTTATCATCTAGCAAGGTTAAGAGATAGAGTTAAAAAAAGCAACAATCTGGTACCCGAAGCTGCAGGCTCATGGCCAATAATCGGTCACTTGCATCTATTAGCTGGTTCACAAGTTCCTCACAAGGTGTTAGGATCTTTGGCGGATAAGTTTGGACCAATTTTCACCATCAAACTTGGTGTTCATCGAGTTCTAGTTGTAAGCAATTCTGAGGTGGCTAAAGAGTGCTTAACTACGAATGATAAAGTCTTCGCTAGCCGGCCAAAAGCCATGGCTACCGAGCTGATGAATTATAACTATGCTAACTTTGCCCTTTCAATATATAGACCATATTGGCGTGAGATTCGCAAGATAGTTGTGCTTGAACTTGTGTCTCAACATCGCCTTCGAATGCTAGCACAAGTTCGAGTGTCTGAAGTGAAGAAATTCATAATCGACATGTATAGAACTTGCAATACAAACAAAGGGCCTCCTGGAAAAGTAAAGATTGACATGAAAAAATGGTTTGGAGACTTAGTTGTGAACGTAGTTGCGAGGATAATATTTGGTGATTGTTTTTCGCCTATGGAACAAAATGATAAATTTAAGAAGGATATCAGGAGGTTTAATGAACTATTGGGTGCATTTATTCCATCAGATTTCATTCCAGGCTTGAGGTGGTTGGATTTAGGAGGGTATGAGAAGATGATGAAGAAGACGGCAAAAGATATCGATGTTGTAATCGATGGATGGTTAGATGAGCACAAAAAGAAGGATTCTACACAACATGTAGATGGACGCAAAGACCAAGCCTTCATAGCAACATTGTTATGTCGTGTTAAAGAGAAAGTTAAAGAGGATCTTTATGGATTTAGCATTGATGCAATTGTGAAAGCTACATGTTTGGTATGATTTTTGTTACTTATGTTGTTAATGTTAGTAGTAATGCTAGTTCTTTCATAAATAGATGTAAATTATGCGATTTTTTCTTTATTTTCTTAGGCAATTTTCTCAGCAGCCACGGATACGACAACGGTGACTCTAACTTGGGCATTAGCTTTACTAGTCAACAACCCTCTTGTGTTATGTAAAGCTCAACAAGAGCTCGATAACCACGTTGGAAAAGATAGAATTGTTGAAGAGTCGGACTTGAAGAACTTGGTCTATCTTCAAGCCATAATAAAAGAAACAATGAGACTTTATCCAGCTGCCCCACTCTCTGTACCTCATGAGTCTACAGAAGACTGCATAATAGGTGGTTACACCGTCCCAAAAGAAACACGCCTTTTGGTTAATATATGGAAGATACACCATGATCCTCAAATATGGGCGAATCCATTTGAATTCCAACCCGAAAGATTTTTGACAAGCAAAAAGGAAATCGATGTCAAGGGTCAGCATTTCGAATTGATTCCCTTTGGAAGTGGTAGAAGAATATGTCTTGGAATATCTTTTGCTCTTGAAGCTTTGCAGTTGATATTGGCTACCGTGATACATGGATTTGAGTTCCAAAATCCATCAAAAGATCAAATTGACATGACTGAAAGCCCTGGATTAACAAGTATTAAAGCCACTCCGCTTGAGCTTCTTGTTGCACCACGACTATTGCCACATTTGTATACAGTGTCCGCCTAGGCCTATAACCCCCTGCACCTTCAACTTCTCGGGAATTATTTGTCGGGAGCCTTTGCTTGGCATCATACGTTGTATAATAATAGTTATAAGTGCCTAGAATACAGAAGCACATATATATAAATGTGTACACAGTTCTCAGCATATATAAAGTATAAACGTATGCATGTCATATCTAGACCCCTTGCTATTAATTATGTAAAAGTTTCCACAATTATTAATGAGATCCTATATCATTATACATTTATTTAGCCATACCCTAGTTTGGCGATTGGGTTGGTTTTTAAAATCATGCTGAAATGATGAAAACAAAATGCTTTCGTAAATACTCGATGGTTACTCGCATATAGCGGCGAAAGTGTATAGTAGTATCAATTTGTATGTGCAAGTTCTTTTGATTTATATATGGGCGGGTATTGGATTGTAATTAAGTACTTTAATATTTAATAGATTTCATTGACTTTTATAAGTAGAGTACTTTAGTGTAACAATATGACTCACTTTTAAGTTTTTATGGTCTTTGTGGTTTGATACTTCGGGTGTGGAAGTCTTTGTGGTCTTAGTGGTCTTAGTGGTATGTCGAATCACGAGATTCTTGAGGGTGGTTTTCGAGGGTGGAATACCGTTGGAGTAGCTCTCTTTTTTTTTGGGTAAAGGGATCTCCACCCCGGCAAAATATATTAAACCAAAGAAACGTTTAAAGTACAATGGAATGCGGTTGAAATACCACATTAACCTCAAGCAACCGCTTGAACTACCACTAGATCATTTACGACATGCCATAAATGAACAACTAGCTACCAACAACTAGAACAACTCTTGAAAAGAAAAAACACGTAAGACACTGAAACAAAACCACATAATGGATTACTTCCTCGACCTGCCTTGAACCTTAAAATCGGATAGCTTGTTAAATGCCTCCAATTGCCCAGGTAAGTCAAGGACCTGTGCAACATAATCATCCGACAAATAACCTTCAAGCTCGTTGTATCCTCCTGCTGATGACAAGTAATTATTCATAGGATCGTTGGGCTCAAAAACCTCGTCCTCGCTATCAGACACAACCACATCACCCACCTTAGAGAATGGGTTACCCTTCTTAAGACCATCTCCCACCGGAACAGGTTTCCCACTATCATCCACTAGCGTTGCTATCCCATCAATAATAAGCTTTTCAAGCTTATCAATTTTCTCGGCAATAGGGGTATTAGGCTTACCAACCTCAATAGCCTCATCAACCTCAGGATCACTATCAATCTCCATTACTTGCCCGCTTTGCTCCCCTTGCGACGACACAACCTCATGGCCCAATTCAGAACTGGTCACCCCATCTCGCAAAGCGCCAAAAGAGTTCTTAGTGAGGATATCACTATAATCATCATGAATATACTTATTAGGAGCATGCACACCACTCTTTGCTTGATTAACATGTCGATCTTGAGCAGCACGTACATTAGGGCCACTAGCATTCTTATGAGCATCACTATAATCTTGTTTATCCAATAGATCATCCTTCGAAACATCCTTAGGAACAGAGGGTGCCTTGCCATAATCTTTAGAAGACGACGCTCCATTAGATCCCACTTTCCTTTTCGACACTGGCTGCCAACGATAATTGAATGTAACCTTAGGTTTCGTAAATCGAACGCCATCAATAACCTTCTCATGAGTTGGCTCTTTACCCTTACCTTTACGTTTAGTAGCATCAACAAATCCTTCATCATCAACATTATTGTGAACACTATGCTGTTTAACATTCTTAGGGCATGCGGCATCATTATGGTCAAAGATTTTGCACGAAGCACATCGAGGCGGCTTCCATTCATATTCAATATCAACGCGCACCAACGAATGACCTAAACCATTAGAAAATGGAACAGCCACCACCACATGATCCATTAACGCTGCAAGAGATGATACTTCAACGAGAGCACGAGCATATGAATTCTGACCCCAAGACTTAACACACAGAGAACTAGTGTAGGAATCCAACATAATAGGCTTACCAATCTGGGTCGTGATCAAACTTAATCCCACCTCCGTATAAGCAACAATAGGAACATTATGTAATTTCAACCATACGGGTGCTGAAGTAACTTCCTCCTTAGCAAGCGTAGTATTAGGGGACCACACATTAAGGAAAATAGGCATCGAACGAATCAACCATGGCCCCGACTCTAACACTTTATCCATACCATCCTTTGTGGAGAATTGAAAAAGAAAGAACCCATTATTTAACATAACACGTTTCAAACCATATTTAGCCCATGTATTCTTCACATAATTCTCCACAATAGGGAAAGCAAGCCGTTTCCCAATAAAATACCCATATAGGGTGTTAACAAACCTCGCTGAAACATCATTAATTTCTTTCATTGGAATTGTAACATGAGCACCCTCCACACGCTCCTCATTACGCAATTCACATAAATTAACGGATTTAAACGAATGCTTTGTTTGAAACAACGAAGCATATGACAATGTAGGTGCTGTTTTAGATCCACTATCATTGCTATTCGTGGCCGTACCCATATCCTTTACACAATCACTCGTCAAACTTGCTTGATCGGCCAAGCAAGACGAGGAGCTCTCATTAGCATCACCACTACCAACCGGCAAGTTACCAACAGTTTTCATACCCTTACTTGCACTATTATTAATCAAGAAACCCTTTTCCATCTCTCAAAACCCACACACAAATATAACGAACAGTCTAAAAACCCAAGACAAGAATACGTACAGCATGCAGATGATAAACCAAAAAGAAAACCCTAACTTAAAAGTTAGGGTTTAAGCGCTAAAGACCAATCACTAACTGCCCATCACATTACTCATAACCATTCAAGAATGATTTTATGCTATAACATGCAGTAAGAGTACGTAGTATATCACCAAGGCAATCAAAAAATAGATAACACCCTAGAATTGGTAGCACATGCAATCAGCTTTATGGCAATAAATTAATATTACCACAAGTAACCGACCCACGATGAGCAACTGTTATGTAATCAATCAAATAATATAATAGGATGTATGATGATAGATTAAAAAGAAAAAACCGATCAGATTTGAAGAATTTTTTGTCGCCGGTAATTTTCTTTTTAGTCGCCACTTAGAGAGAAAATTTTAGGGTTTTTGGAGTAGCTCTCTTCTTAGTGAGCTCCGGTCTTTGTACATATCGGTAGAGTGAAGTTGTAACTGTTTGTAATCCACCGAAAGGATTATACTTAGTAATAGTATCGGTGTCGTGGATTCACAACTGGATGTACGGATTGTCTAACCCCTTTCCATCCCGAACCAGTATAATGTTACACCCCATGCCCGCTTAGACCAAAAATTTAAAACTTTAATGCGGAAACGACTTCATTTTAACGGACCCTCTGTTACTCTTTTAATGACTGATAAAAATCTATTACAAAACAGCCCTTGAGATCATTTTTAAAATATACTAGACTCAAATACCTTTAAAGCGACGGATGGCACATCTTCTAACGATCTACCGTTCATTTTCTACAAAATAAACAAAACCGACAAAATCTGGAAAAAGTACCATATGGCTGTATGGAAAAATACCATACGGCCGTATGGCCATACAAACAGTTTATGCCCTTTCTGAGATAAGAGCATACGGCTGTATGGTAAAATACCATACGGCTGTATGGTCTCTGACCTGCACTTTTAGCAAATTTTCTGCATTTATATATTTTCCGGAAAACAACTTTTATAACTCCAAACGACACCAAAACTTCCAAAACTCATTTAAATAACATATAACATCATTTTCATAACCATTCAACCCGTTTGACCCCAAAATGGGTAGAAACACACCTTAATCCAAACACCCCTTCACATATACATAAAACATGTTAACCATTACCATAACACCCATTTGGCATCCAAATCTTTATAACAACCATTTCATACACTTTGACACTTGATGACACATTTACCAAAAACCATTAAAAGACTCACGGGGGTACAACATGACATTTGAGCTTGGTGTCTATACTAAGCTCCTAACACATAATACCCCTTATCCTCGCTTATCAATCCTTTAATCCGTATCCAAGCCATCCATAACAATATGCCAACCTACAAAATGGTTAGACAACTAAACAGTAAGCACAAAGGCTTAGTAAGTAAAACGATCATAATACAACATTATAACTCAATCACACATTAAGCATCATAATCTACTCATCTCATCACAATACTACCTTGGCCACTTCAAGCCTTATCATTACATCTCAACTTTTCTATACACTTACACTAGACCAACTAAACACTTAGTCTCTTTTGCTAGTTATGCCAAACTAGCCTTACATCTACTCCTTCATCACCTTATCATTCAAACACTAACAATCATCAGATCATAACAATCATAAACACATAATGTAAGAAATCATTATAATATCAAATCATAACCGGTTTACTTACCTTGATCATCCAAGCTAAGCTACAATAATAATACATTCATAATCATCAACATCATCACTATCTTCCATCATCATCAACAATCTTCAATTAACCAAAACTTGTAGGGAGGATCATAGCTAGGTACATATCACTAGAGTTAGAGCTTCAATCCTTCACCAATTTACTTCCAAGACCATCATGCTCTTTCCCTCTCTTTCTCTCTTGCCAACACCACATACACACACATACATAATCCTGGAACTTATCCAGAATACTCTATCTTCTATTATTTAATTAACACAACTTTGGCCCTTAGGCACAATTGGTCCTTCTAGTCATATTCTTCCTACTTTAGCCACTAATATACTTATAACACTTACATATGTGACAACATAAGCCGCTTGAGTTTACTTCCATTCTAAATATGCCCTATTATGCTTTCCATAACTTATAACTCATTCATTGACTATTAGTTTGACTATCGGGTTTGACTGGCCAATCCAGTTAAGCCCTTAGTCCATTCCATCTAAGGTGGGGCCTATTTGTATTCTGGGAAACGGGTCTAACAATTCTACCCCTTATTTAGATTTCGTCCTCGAAATCTCTCATCCATTACTATCCAAAACTAATCACAACATATATATGTCATCATCCTCATGCTTCTAAGCCATTACTTTGCATCGATCTAAATGATCTTGCAAATTCTAAACTTTCTATACATAAACACTACTCAAAATCCACTATAAACAATACTTCTCATCACGAGCTTATCTAAAATTCCCAACAATGACGACTTGTCATCCGGAAACATCTACTATTTGACTTTATATAAGTCAAACTTTGACACTATTCCACGTCATAAGCCTATGCACTAACATGATATAAAATCATATACCGGCTAATTCACACTTTACATAAGGCCAACACATATCTACTTTCACAAACCGGTAACTTATCTCACAATATATACACGGTACCATATAAACGGCACTTCCAAAAACCAACTCTATGCATTACTAAATCAATCTTCTTGTTAAATTCGGGAATGCTTACCCATCATCTTATCAACTTAATGCACAAACTCATTCTAAACGTCTATCTTAAGGTTTACACATGACCTTAATGACGCTATAAATTTTTAGTCACGTCAATTCTCATTTCTTATGACGTCTAACTTGTTTTAGTTTTTAACTTTCTCATTTCTCTACCCGTACTCATGTCCTATCGGCTACACATAAGCCCACTCATTTATAATTCTTTACTTATATAGAAAGGCGTCCCAATCTATGTAAGTAAGGAATTATAAACTTATGGTTCGGCAATTTATAATTTATTTATTTAAATGAAGAGGCGTCCCAATCCATTTAAATAAGTAGATTATAAATCATCCTACTCATGTACTTCCGACACAACAATCATACTTACTTTACTTTCCATCTTTTCTAGCCCTGGATCCAATCTCTCTAACTTTCCATCCATGTCATAAAGACAAGATGGCTATCCCGAAGGATACCGTAATATCCATGCCCTTGCGGCAAGCTGGGCCACCCCGAAGGATGCCATAATATTCATGCCCTCGCGGCAAGCTAGGCCACCCTAAAGGATGCCAAAACTATCATCCATGCCATAAGGCAAGCTAGGCCATCCCGAAGGATGCCATAAGGGTCTAGTTTAGGGTTTGGTGCCTCGAACTACCGGAAGAGCTTAGTCGTGTTCACGACGCTTTTCATGTGTCAAACCTCAAGAAGTGCTTATCGGATGAATCTCTTATTATTCCGTTGAAAGAGTTACGACTCGATGATAAACTTATTTTCACCGAGGAACCGGTGGAAATCATGGATAGGGAAATCAAACAGCTTAAGCAAAACCGTATTCCTATCATAAAAGTTCGTTGGGACTCCAAGCGAGGACCGGAGTATACTTGGGAGCGCGAGGATCAGATTCGCACCAAGTACCCACATCTCTTTTCATAAGACACCCCTGGCAACTATCTTAGACTAGAATTCCGGGACGGAATTCACTGTAAGGGGTTGGTACTGTAGCCTCTCGTAATTTCCCGTACGATTAGTAAATAAATAAAATGAATAATTGAGTAGTACGTTGTTTAAATACCATTTTTACGGGTAACAAAATTTTTTTTGTTATACATGACATGTTACGTGAATCACTACGATATTTGTGATTGACCATTTGCCTAGGAACGATGCTTACACACGAACCTTGATAGTCCAATATCGCGAATATATTTTAAAACGTTTATATTTTATAAATATACGTTTCGTACATTTACCATACACTATTTATATATTTCCCGAGCCTACGAAAATTCCCGAGATTGATCACTAATATTATTGGACCGTAACCCGACTCACGAAACTTGCTATGTGGGCCCCCGTGACCCATTGGGCCACGTAAAAACCCAACAGCAAACCAACGGACCCTTAATATATTTTTTTTTCTTTTGTTTTTCTTCTGGGCCGAACACACAAGCCCACCAGGCCATGAGCCCCATGCACCCCTTTATATTTTTTTCTTTCTTTTCCTTTGTGTTCCAGTCGCGACCAAGGCCACAAAACACCCTCGTTTCTCTTATTTTCGACATGTAACACATATATATTTTCACACATCTCGAATGACCATGTTGATCCCAGTTGAGCAAACGATCTAGTATAGAAGCTGACTTGAATAGAAAACTTATATAATATGCGGAATATATTATATAACTTAAGATGAACACAAGAACAATGAATATCACACTAAACACTTCAATATATTGATTATACGAGCACTCTTACAATGCTAGGGTTTAACAACCTTGAAGTGAATTCGATTTTTCTAATACACGTACATTCTCTAACCCTAGGGATCTCCTTTTATAGACAAGGAACCCTACACGGTTTACAAAGACTTCTTACACACACAAACGATATTCTAAACCTATAGAATATTTAATACAATCATTAACATAAATACATGACTCAATACTATAATTAACTCTGAGCAGCAGAGTTCTTCAATATGAGCAGCAGAGTCACAATTCCAGCAGCAGAGTCAGTCAGCAGCAGATTGATATTATTAGAAGCAGAGTTACTTAAAACCCAACAATCCTCCCCTAAACTTGATATTTACCTCCTAAATCATCAAGTTTCTTATAAGCACGAATAACCACCAAGAGGATGCTTCCAAACACTTACCCCTTAACTTCACCACTATCAACAAGTATCTTCTCATATTTGGTGACTAAGTTATAAGCCTGTTCATCAAACTCATACTGCAAATGAAGCATCTTAGGCTTCAACATCTGGAAAATGATTGCTGTGTGATTGTTAAGCACTGGATAATTCTTCTCAGCAAGCATAAAGATGACTGTCCCTCCAACAGTTAAAGAATGAACACCACAAGACTGATACAAATACCATTTTTGAACAATTCCAGACTTGAGTGCTTTCCATTCAAAATCACCATCATTAGGTTCAAACATAAGCTTTAACCTGTAATAGTTTATCAATTCATTTCCATCTTCTGGTCTTGCTGCTCCATACTTCTCTTTATAAAGCCTCCAGAGATCACATACATCACTTCTATCCATATGGTACATCATGTGCTCAAATGATAGAAAGTGAGTCCATGTACCATTAGTTCTTTCAAAAGCCCACATAATTCTTTTCTTGCTTCCATAATCCCTAAGTCCCACTATGTATGATACAATTGGATGTTTAACATCTAGAGGTGTAGGATTTAAGAGATCTGGTTCTTTGTGTGGTGAAAGAAAAGTAAGAGTCATCACTCTTTGTCTATCAGCCTCATCTCCAGTACTTTCTCCCTTATTCAGTCCAGAACCACCAGCACCATCAACCTTTCTCTTTTTCTTTGCAAATGTTTTCTGAATAGTTCCTCTCTTCTTGCTTTCATCAGAGAGAACAGGTTTGATTTCTGGTGTATTATTCTCTTGCTCTGCATCATGAGGTTTAGCAGCACTTTCAACCTCTTTAATCTTCTCAGGCTCACCAGTAGACTTATCACCTCTGATTTTTCTGTTCATTTTAGCTATAATTTCTTCATCTTCTTTAGAACCTATAGCAATGATCCTATCACACTCAGTTCTAGCATGGTGATACATTTCATCAATTTGAGAGTCACTCTGTTCCCTTAAAACAACCATTTTAAATTTCTTAACTTTGTTAAGATATTTCTCCTTATTTCTTCTTTGCTGTAAAGGTGTTGGCCCTTTGATAACGCTCAAAGTTAACATGTTTTTAGAAGCGTTATTAGTATTTTTATGCATGTTATTTGGTTACTTTTATATGCTTTTGCAACTAAATTGTATCAAAGTATGTTTTTGTAGCATATGTAGCCAAATGTAGGAAAAACAAGGAAAAAGTGAAGAAAATGGAGCACATGCGATTACACGAAGATTCCCAAGTTTCAAAGTCCAATTTGTGAAGTAATTCATAAAGAGGAACCTAAGTTTGGTCACTTCAAAGTTCCAAGTTCAGATGTTAACCAAGTGTGGATAGTACATGAAGAAATACACAACGAAGTTCAAAGTCCAAAATCGTTCAGAGATCACCAACTGATCGGATGGTAGTCAGCCGATCGGATGGCCATAAAAACCACTTCCAGCCGATCGGTAGCAGCCCGCAACCGATTCGGTTGGAAGTTCTGCAAAGGAAAGAAACTTTTTGTGCACGAACCTTGGTCTTTTGTCTTAAAGTTCTAGGCTCTTCTTAGTGTCTTGTTGTCCAAGCTCTGGCATTTATGTCCCTATTGATTGCTAGGAGTATTTGACAAGCCTAAAAGGACTTCTAGAGGACACAATTCATAACAACAATTCAAGGAGACATTTACTCTCATTATTACTCTCAATTATTATCATCA
>LBNU01025162.1:0-26234 GCA_014162995.1 Artemisia annua
GGCTTGGTTATGACTGTTGATTGTACTTGTGTGATAATTTTTCGTATACTAGTCACAAAACTTATACAAAACCATTCTTTCATATTAGAACAGCTTGAAGTGGATCATGTTGATACAACATAAGTAATAAAGAATTGAATTTAAACGGTAACGTATTCACCCCCTCTACGTTTTCACATACATGATTATCTAATTATTTCAGTTCGGAAACGCAATAATCTAATGGACAATGTTTGGGAAAGAAAACCAGAAATGTGATTATCTGCGTTTTGAAATCATCAAAACGTAGTTTTGAAGAAGCAGCTCCATGCATGCTTTCTTGAAACGCAATTTACTTTTTTTGCAATTTACTGAGTAACCCTCGCACATGTGTGTATTTTTGGTTTTTTGCTATTGTGAGCAAGAGAGATGTTGAGGAAGAAGATGAGTGACTGGAATAAATACAAACGTTAGGAAGAAAAGTGATACGCCGTATAACTGTTCATACTTTTTATTAATTTAAGCCTATTAAGGAAAAAATATATTACTTAATCTTCTATTTTTTTAAAGTCCGCTATACGGAGTAGTAAAATTGTCTATCAAAATAATATGTATAAAATGTTTTGTCATTTGTCTTAAAAAGTAAGTTATAGTATGCTAAAATCATGATTTGCCAATCACTATAAAACTTATTATCTTATTATTGCGATATACCAATATCAAACATCATATTTCAAAATCACGATAATCTAGTTATACGATACCAAAACGTATATTCCAATTTAAATAAGCAAACTCAAACATTCCTTTATATTTGGTACACAAGATTATTGAGAGATTATGCATATTTAAAAAAAAAAAAAAAAAAGTTACTTAAAATATATGTTTCGTTTGGCAAACATAACTTATCACACATTTTAAAAATAATAATCTTGCATAATCTCTAAAAATCAAACGATATTTCATGCAGCTTATAAAAATATTTTTTTTTTTACTCTTTGGGTATGTTTGGCGAAAGTAACTGTTGATGGAATTAGAGATAGTGTTGTAGCCGAGATTATAAAAAGAGAAATAAAAAAAAAAAAAAAAAAAAAAAAAAAAAAAAAAAAAAAAAAAAAAAAAAAAAAAAAAAAAAAAAAAAAGTCAAGAGGTTAAGTAAATTGGGTTATTAAACATTAAACATAAGTGATACAATCAATCCCAAAACACACTTGTGCTCTTAACACATATCGTTCATATACACTACACTATATAACAAAGGAATATGTTCATTCCTCAACCTATGTGGGATACAAGGCTAAAGTGGGTTTTTTCAAAACAATTTAATAAGGATCCTAAATTTCGCCTTGTGCGTATTTGGTATTTCAATCCATACCATGTATGTGTTCATTTATCTTTTAAGGAATGGAAGCTACTTGGATGATCGATGCCAAGTACGTTATTATCAAGTGACACAAGTGATTGGATGCTAGCGTATGGACTCTAGCTAACGACGGTGTTTTTTCTGTTAGCATTACTCGGAATGACATTGGCTCGCATCTTTTGCCCTCATTAGATTATCCGACTCAGTGGGATAAAATTCTTTCACGTAAGGTAAATATTTTCATGTGGCGACTTATGATTGACCGTCTTCCTCACAGATTTAATCTTTCGTCTCGTGGCATTGATATATCGACGATCTCGTGCCCTTCTTGTAATGATAATGTGGAATCCTTAAATCACATTTTCTTCGATTGTGTTATTGCTAAGGATCTTTGGAATCTTGTTCGTACCTGGTGTGACATCTCGTTTCCTTCTTTTAATTCATATGAGCATTTGTGGAATTGGTTCGGTTCTTGGCAAGCGCCCAAAGAGAAGTCTCGTCGTTTATCCGTTATCTTTGCCTCCTCTTTTTGGTGGCTTTGGAGGTATCGTAATAGTATCATTTTTTTCCATCATCCGATTAGGAGAAGTGACATTTATGATAATATTCGCTCTTCCACCTTCTCTTGGATTCATCATAGAGGTTGTATGTCTTGTAGTTGGATTGATTGGCTTAAATGTCCTTTGATGTGGGAATTAGCGGGTTGTGACAGTTTATGTCTTCTTGTCGAGACATGAACATGTAGTGACTTGATTTATAAGTACTCGGGTTATAAAGCATGCAAGAGGCTTGGAAATTCTATTTCATCATTAAGTTGATTTAGTTGACAAGCTAATAGATATAAGTTTATCTTTCATATTGATAGATTGTCTGACAATATGAGTTCTAATGAAATACCACAAGTATATGGTGTGTTCAGTTAGAAGAATTAAACTCTATTGGTATTGTTTGATTAAAGATAACTATAACTTCTTTTCTTCCAAAAGTTATCAAGGTTAGAAATTGAATATACTCAATTAGACTCCTAGAAGATTAATAAGACGTTATTGAATTATGAAATGTGATGAATCATTAAGTCTTAAAATTGAAATTCTGAATTTGTTAAGCTACTTATATAAAGGTTATTAATAAAAGAATGTCAGGAACTGTCAATGTGTATTTGTAATATCCAAAAAAAGAAGAAGAGAAAATTGGATTGTTGCTCTAATTGCTAAGTATTTATAGATAGTCTATAGATTACTAAAGGCAAGTGGGAGTTTTTATCTTGAAAAGATAAAATTACAAAATACATAATCTTCTAAAAACACACTAGTGAAAATCATGATGAGGCTAAACATGTAAATGATAAACCTCAACATGATGGAATTATCATTCATAGATCCACTTGGATATCTTAGATATCTGATTAATATGCTAAGGATTATATGATGAAGTATTACCAAATAATGAATTGGGTAAATTACTCATAATATGAATGTTATAGATGCTGTTAATAAATATATTCAAATTTTCAAATTTGGTTTATCTTAATTCTTAGTATAGTTAGAGAATGTTGATGAGTTTATTCAAAGATAATGTAACCCTAGTGGTTTAAATCTTTGTGTAGAAATCATATGGACAATAAAGTGTACACATATCTTAATGTATGTCTTATGACAAGATTATTAATCATACTTAAGCAATTAACTATGATTGAATACTCTTTCTTAAGCACATTAAAGATACAAAGATGGTAATTGTCATATTTATATGAATATGACATTTGACAATGAATATCAAAAACTCTTTCTTGAATGATTACTTAAGCGAGGACGATAAGTAATCAAAATGAGTTTATGAATTCAAATAAATCTTTGGAAGTATACAAAGTACAATAATCCATGAATGGATAAATGCATGCATCTAGGAGATTACTCTTATGTTTAATTATTAAATAAATGTTTTGATTAATAATTGAAATAAGGTAATTTCTAAGTATTCCTGAAAGCTAGTGGGAGTATTATGTTTGATTTACTAAATCATATATGTTGTATAACATATAAGAAGTAACATTCCATATAAGTAAAATGTTAAGTCTTAGTTTGGAATGGAACTTTACTTTAAAGATTTAGAAAATAAAACATAGAACCTTGGAACAAAAGTTTATTACTTAATAAACATGTGCAGTAAATAAATCTAATAGAATATGATGTATCATTTTAAAATACTAAATGAATATATATATATATATTTATAAAGATAGAACATGAACAAAATCTAAGTATGACTGAAGGATTTTCATGTGCATCATATTATTGTTGTATCGTGCTTAAATGCTAAATGATTTGACAATATTTGATATCCAATTAAAAGTTATTATATAACTTGTGTAATAGATATTCTAATGGAATATGTTTGAACTTAGAATAATGATCCTCAATCTGGAATTGCTCCTAAAAATTACACAATGGATATTAAGTTTACGGGATTTTAAATAGCATATTGTGATACAATGATGCTGGTTTGATTGAGATGACACTCAATAACTAGTCATGGTAGGATTTTATCCTTGTTAATAGCCATGTGAACTAGTTGTGCTCAACTAAGAGCATAGTTGTATTATACATTAAAGAATTAGAATACTTTAAACTTTAAAATGTTTGAAAGTTTGATTGTCATAAATTGGTGGTTGAGGATATCACACCATTTATGAATATTATGTGGCTATATCAAAATAGTTGGATATATACATACAAGAATTTCACTAATTGAATTCTTGAAATAAGTATTCTCAAAATTTTGATAGATCAAAGTTAGTTGAATAATGCCTTGTCAACAAGTATGATTGTCATTACTTGAGACATAATTGTCAACAAGTCATTACTTGAGACACAATTCATTAACTAGAATTATCATGCATTGATCTATTTAGTATTTGGATAAAGGACATTAAGCAATTATTATTTATAATGAATTAAAGTACTTAGTACGTTTGTTTTCATTAATAATAAATTGTGTCCTATATTTGCATGTTTAAATCCGTGAATAACTTATGTTGTTCTGAATTGTCCGTTGTCAATTAATGATATGGGAATATCATTAAACTAAGATAAATCCGAGTATTGGTTAGAATATACTTGAAAGTATAATGATGCGTTGACATACCAATTTCACATGATATTCAATGAATTGAATATAGTACTTATCACAACTACATGATTTTACTTTATGGATCTTGTCAGTAAGTAAATCATGAATTTAGTTATCCTCAGACTTGAGATACCAGATAAGTGTCATGGATGTAGTGCATTTCTGTGAAGCAATCTACCGCTAACCGTAACTGGTAGTTATAAGGGTTGTTTTCAGAAGTGTTGCAAAGTTCATGGGTTAGTCTTGTAGTCAAGAGAGAATTTGTTCCTTCAAATTCGTTTTGAAGTTTAATACTGCTGGGCCCCTCGTGGGGTTGACAAGATGTTTGCGTGCGCACGCCCAAAGTCTATCTAGAATACGTTTAGATATTTTGGTAATATTGTTTAATCATAAACAACGAGAAACAAAATTGTTAATTAAAGAATGACTGAGATCCATATCTTTATTAACGTGGTATTAGTAACAAAAGGATAATAATAATGATGAATCATTAAAGGTTTTCCAGGAAACCTAGCTCGAGTTGAACTAGGGGCATTGGAGTGTTGCAAGACGCCAACCAATGTCATTACACTATTAATAGATATCCAAGTGGGAGCTGTTGGATTTGTTGATAAATATTAATACGTGTATGTCTAGTATCGAACCCGAGACCTCAGGATTGCACACGTTACGAATGAGTATTAAGGAAAAATAATAAATGTATTTATATATTTATTATTAGACACAAGTATTTAACGACCGTTAGTATTTACCGTTAAATGACTAACGACCGTTAGACGCAAATAAGGAAAAGATGTGTGTAAGTAATTTGGAAAGTCAAGAAGGGTCTAGAACCCTTCTTTGGGTCCTAAAAACGTCCACCAAGGGTATGGGGCAACCTAAACCCTAACTTGTTCCCTAAGATTGCTTACACTATAAATATAAACACATAGAGTCATTGTTTGGCTAATATTTTGTGTATACAATTATCCCTAAGTGTTTTCTTCTCTTCCCTTTGCTCAAAACCGATCGTATAACCATTAGGGTTCATAGGATCGAATTTTTGTTCATCAAAAATTGTTTTCTTGTGTTGTTACTTGCATAACCTTAATATGGTTTAATTCGTGTGTACAAGAACGAGGTAATTACTCTTTATAGTAATTATCAAGAGATCGAATAATAAAACGGTAAGGGGTTATTCAATGATCTAATATAAACCCTAATTAGGGTTCTTCGATTGTTCAAGAATCAAAAATTGCATACGGTACGTTTTCTTTATGTTTTAGTTAACCTTTATATGTTATACTTGATCCTACGCTTCTGCATATGTAACTACTTGATATTAGAATACATATATGATTGTCATGGTATTAAAATTCTAACACNAAAAAAAAAAAAAAAAAAAAAAAAAAAAAAAAAAAAAAAAAAAAAAAAAATCCAATTGGAGAAATAGTAAAAACAAACACCCCGTTTAGTTCACTGTTTATAAAACGTTTAACTGTGGCGGGAATTTGAATATTCAAATCCCCAAAACATGATCTCCCCAATTTCCCAAACCCTAGACGACAACGATCTCGACGACGACGCTCTCTGGGCCGCGATCGACTCCGCGGCCGCCACCTCCTCATCCGCACTCACCGCCACGAAACCACTCAAACCACAATCCACCAAAACCCGCTTCAAATCGCCCAAAATCACATTTCCAATCATCTCATCTCCATCATCCACCGCCACTACACCTACCAGAAAACACTCCGTAGTTACCGATAACGTATCGCCTGTGGCGAAGAAGGGTTGTGGAAATGATAGAGGCTGTTATTCGCTTGCGATGGTGAGTACGCCGAAGACGATGGTGTCGTATGGTTCGGAGTATGAGATACGGAGTCCTGATGTGGATTTTGTGGGTAGTTCTTCGGATAGTTCGGTGATGATGAGTCAGCATAGCTTGTCTGGAAGGTTTCCGTCTGTTGCGGTTTTTAAAGAGTATCAGAATGCTGCCATGGCGGTCTGTAAACGTTTTTTTTTCTTCGTTTTGTTTTATCGTTAATTGGTTTATATATATGTGTTTGCTGATGAGTACTCCTCAGGATCCAAATTGATGCTTTAACGGCTCGGTGTTTATTTAGGATGAACTAATTTTATGTTCTGTCTAATAATAAAACGTGTGAAAAGGAAAAAAGTATTAGGTAAATTTCTAAGAAATTTGACGTCAAATCGATGAGCGGTTAAGGTTAATACTGAACCTCAAATGTTGGAATGTACCGATTGTTGAGGGGGGTGTTTGGCATTGCATTTGGAAAGTGATCATCTGATAATTGTGTTTAAAAAGGTAAATAATCAGTTCGTGGTGTTTGTATATGGAAATTGGTTCGGATTATATGACTATTTAGGAATCAAATAATGAGTTTGGAGTAGCTGCAACGAAGCTGATTTTGATTACATGCTTATTTAACGGAATTATAGTTTTAACTTTTAACTAGCAAAAGCGTATTCATACACTATCAATTTGTTTTGTTTTAGGCTTTTAGCTCATTAGAATACAGTGGTACGAGCCTATAGAATATATATTGTTTTAAGTAAAGTTGTAGTATTGCTGATTATTTGATTTTATGTTATTTAAAATCACGTTATTAGCTGCAAAACGCAATGCCAAACAACCCCTGACTTTGTCCAACAATAATTTCAGTATTTGACGGTGTACACAAACTGATAGAAGTAGCTTACTGTAGCAAAAACATTGCATAATCATTTCAAATACCGTGATCATTCGAACCAACATATACATTGCGGACATGATCACCACTACTATATGATAATTTGGGCGAGAACAAAATAATAACAGTACTTGAGATAATTTCTGTATAGGAGAGCTTGCAAATTATAAGGAAAATCTCTCAAAGAATTCTATTGTAATCGTAAAACTGCAGGGTGTTTTTTTTTTTTTTTTTTTTTTTTAATCTCTTATTAGAACACAGTAGATATCAGCTTTGCTGTCTATTTTTTGGAGGATGAGAGTGTTTTCATGAGTGTATCACATTATCAGCAGGTCCATGTGAAAGTCTATCCTAGAAGGCAGGATGCAGGTGGGTGTGTAGGTTTCTGATGGACTTTGATCATAATTTCTTAGATCTAATCATAAGTGGTTGCACCAATCAAATACAAGCACTAGATACGGGAATAGGAAAAGTTATTGTGGTTCAGGGCTTGGATAGCTGATCTTCCTTAGGGCTTGGGATCAATTAAATGTTAGCTTGCTACTAATTTAGTTTAAGTTATTCAACAGTAGAGGCTGGAGACTAGTAATGCATGTACGAGTTGGTCGCAAATTCATATGCATGCTTTATTTCAGATTGCAATGAACCACTTCACCATCAGGCATTCTATAGAAGAGACTACAGAACTATTTCTTCGGGAAAATATAGCCTTTTTGTCTGTTCATATCAGCAATTTAATGCTCTAATTATACAATGAAAATTTTCATAGAAAATGTATAGAATTCCACATTATTACCATCAGATATAAACTTAAAAAGTCTAAATGATACTTGATGTCTTTGCCCACTTCTGACTTCAACACAAGTTGACATCTGTTTGCAGATTCTGGAAAAGGGTGACTATACTATGATCTCTGGGAATCCTTTCATCAAAAAGTCTGGTAAGAACTTTCAGCTTCTAATTCAGTTATGGTCTGTGCAATTTTTTTTTTTGCTGATGAATTCAAATTGCAAAAACAGGTTGGAGAAAGATATCATTTTATTTCAACATCTCTTATGAAATCAAAGATAAGACCATAGAATTTGATGATGACCGTAATGTTCAGCGTGCTGAATTCATAGTTCGGGCACATATGCAGTATGTTTATGTACTTGAATTTCTGTATAAGATGTAGAGTTGGTTTCTGTTTATCATATCTATTAAAATTCTTTATCCGTTTTTTAGAGGGGGCAGGTTTTCTGATGGATGGGGTTCATGTGAAAGACGTGAGAAGAGATTCAGTAAACCAAATCATGATATTCCTAGCACGGCTGAAACCAGAGCAAAAAATAAAGCATGTCAGGTAAATTTCTCTCTTTGCATCTGCTAACACATCAATTATTTAATTGACCTCCAAGGAATTAAGCATTCAGAACACTTTGATGTGCAACTACCAGTTTAATAGAGAGTTTGGAAAAGGTTAATCAGATAAACTTGTTTGCTGCATGAAACTAATTAACTAAAGTATGAAATATCCCTTTGTTTAGGCCACTTACATGTATCCAATTATTAGGGCGGTTTTTAAGTTGTGCCAACTTAATTTGACAGAAAAAATTTCAATGGTTTACTTTATAAATATCCTGCACACAGAGACATCTGGGGATGGAACTGATCATACATCTATGAGAACTGCTATTATGGAATCTTAATTTCACCTGTTTGTATTTTTTCGTGAATGTTGGGCCCATATATGCTTCTTTCATTGATGTAGATTAGTAACACTTGACTATTCGCTAAATGTCCTAAGAGAATGAGTATCGGCCATTTTGTGATGAGGACCAAATGAATTGTGACACTCTGACAGGAAGAATTATTTAAGTTGACAAGAAATGGTTCCATTACATACGGAACATGAAATGTTAACCTTTTCGTGGGTCCAGGGCTAACTGTGCTTTTTGAATATGTCACGTGGAAATATCATATCATCGATTATTTTCTTCCATTCGGAATCACTTTCTTTAATTCTGGCAAGAATGAAGTCCAATTCTTGGCAAGTAAATTTTGATTGTATTTGCAGGACCTTCTAGGTATTGGAGAGTACCGTCCTGGTGTCAATTCTCAGAGATAAAAAAGAGACCTACTTTGTAAAAGCGTTTAGAGTTGCGGTGATACAAGTGTATAACTCTACTCCAAATTTAGAAATTGGGAACAGATCTTCACAGCTCTGATGGTGGATGTTGCCCAATGCTTTCTAAGAGTTATCCGATAAGGTGGTTACATAGCTGTACCCAGTGGTTCAACTTTCTGCATAGGTTATGCTTAGAAACTGTATTCAAAAATAAAAATTATGCTTAGAAACTCTAATTTTCGAACAGTAACCGTATTTTGACACGAAAAACAAGTGCACAAGGAAAAACGTAGGGCATATGTTGGAGAATATGATCCTGTCATTTCTGATTATTGTCTTTGGATACAGATATCTAAATCTGGCAAACAATATATATACAACGCGCCTTGTGATGTCGCATGCCAATGTTTATGGAAACCCCTTCCAATTCAGAAGAAAGCTCTTTGGCTTTGAGTACATGAAAGGGTGAGAAACTGAGCAAACCCAGTTGGGGTTGACATGCCAAAGAACCAACTACATTGCTATTATAGGGGGCAAAATGGTGATATAGATAACTGTGTGAGAAAAAAGTTACAGTATAAGTCAAAATGAGCTGGATTGGGTTGATAACTCTCTTAACACTTTTTACCCGTTATTTTCAAAATTATACAAATAATTTATGTATCAATATGATTAATAATAAGTAAATTTTTTAGAACTTAAACTGTTTAAACTTATTAAGATCTGATATAATCGACGTTCGATTTTACTAGAAACAGGCCCTGCCCTAACCTAAAACAGGTTATAGTTCAATACATTCTGATCCTAAGAATAATGTAACAATGTTATTGACACGCAAATATTTTATAGGGGGTAAATTCAGTGTTTTTCAACCAAAAATGCAGATGCATGGCAGAATCAGAGAATTATAGAGTAGTGAAACTTATACAAGGTATGAGTTTCACAACTAAAGGTTTACCAAAGCTCTAAACAAATCCCAGTGGGTTCAATTAAACAAGCTAAGCTTATAGCTCAGCCAGTCAGCCACCATGAAATAGTTACTAGCTGATACTTCGATTATTTCAATGCAAATGTACCGACAGAAATGTGTTATTTGTGATTAAAAACTATAACAATTGATGGTGTTTCACTAGTCATGATTAGTTTGATAACCTGTAAACAGATCGGATGATTCATGTATCTATTCATAATTACATGCCACCCTTTGCAATTGGCAGTCATATTCCATTCAGACGACAAACCAACCAAACACATCATAAACATAAACGTGGTTCAAAATAACTTCACATTTCAATGCAGCTGAGTTTTTACAATTACACATTTCAAAATGTAATAATTATACAAGAAAGTGGCATAACCAGCTACAGCTATACCAGTAGTTATTGTAATTTTTCAAAACCTGATTGAAGCAACTTAGTACCTAAAGTCCTAAACTGCATTCTGTCCGTACAAAAAAAGGAAATAAAATAAACAAAAAGGCATTTAATCTATTGTATCTCTATCTTGAAGCAATTAACTTTCTAAATATTTCCTGAGATCTTTAATCGCTATGTTAATCGAATAAAAGATATATGTAAGAATCATCCTCTTAAGTACAACTTGGCAGCAATCCTTTGTAGACAACTTCAAATATAGTCCAATAGCAATCCAACAGTTCTTAAAAATCTAAAAATATGACCAACAAAAAAACAAAAACAAAATCAGGAACTCGGATTTTACTTGTAATAACCATCAAGAGGAAAAAGACTAGTCTATGGACTTTACATGTAATCGGTAACTAAAAAGACACTTACAGTTTCTTGCACAGCCATTACGATGCACTTAAAGACACTTTGGTTACAGAGTTGTCTTTAAGGTTCAAATCCGCAGATCCAGTTTCCCTTTTACAAATCTCCTCATCGGATCTGAACTCAAGCTGCTTTTCAACAGACTTATTGCTGGACTTCCGTTTATACTTTAATCTGTACGGTGGAGATGTATTGTATGTATTATTAACAGTAGCCACATCACATGATTCAGATTCCTCCAAATCATGATTAACTTTTTTCACTTCATCAGCCTTTACTATCTTCTGAAAAGAAACAGACGAGTGATCTTTTCTTTTTCTCAATATCGAAGGTGTATTAGGAAAGCTTTGAGCAGCAATCTTTAATCTTGATTCAGGTGTCTGAGCATTCAAAGCATCACACTTTTCAGCATAAGGTGGAGTTGAAGAACATCGAGAATTGTAATCGTGGGAGCTCCAGTGTGTATAAATAACACCATAATCAGCTGGCATAAAACTTTCAATTTGTGGAGGCTCATAATACAAAGAACCGTACTCTGGAGCACTGGATTGTAAAGGGGTTGGATTTAATATCTCCTGATTAATTCCATTATGTCTTGTACTGCAACTGTCGAATCTTGGAACCAAATTTCGGCTAAGGTGACTGAGATCATGTTTTGAAGGGTGTGATTTGGTTCCAATGGGTTCAGAATCAGTGGACCCGCTTGGAATAAAACTTGATGAAGCATCTATATCTTGAGAAGGGGTCGAGCATTCTATATCATCTGTGGTATCTGTTTCTACCTTATGGTATTCTGCAGGTCCAGGTGATAGTGACACCCGAGAAGGAGTAACTGAGGAAGCAATTGGTTTTGCAGTTGAAGGTGTTCTGGTTACATCATTATCGTTCTTTGAGATAGCTGGAAGGTTCCCGGTGGCTAAATAGAAATCTAACTTTTTCTTTAAGGAACTATTCCAATGATTTTTTATTGCATTATCAGTCCTGCATGACAACATTCCAGTTATGGGAAAATGTTACTATCATGTTATTTACTAGACTTTAGTAATGTGTTTAAGTTTAATGATAGAATCATAAAAACTGGGAGTTAAGTGTAAAAATTACCTTCCTGGAAGTGCCTTTGCTATTTCAGCCCACTTGTTTCCATGCACACGATGTGCATTCATGAGGGCCATCTCCTCTTGCAGGGTCCAAGCATCCTTTTTAATATCTGGATTCAAATGATTGTGCCACCTGTAAAAAAATTATCAAAATATTTAACATAAGCACTGAATGAATGGTAGATAACGTATTACCAACCAGTTACGAAAATACCTTTCACGACATTGTTTCCCGATTCTACCAGGCAGAGACTTGGCTATGAGAGACCATTTTGTTGGTCCATATCTTTTCACCAGCTCGACAATTATGTCATCCTCCTACAGAAAAAAAGAGACCGAGAGGGATTTATGTTATCATATGCACACAAGATTACAAGAAAACTATATTTCAATGCAGTAAGGAATCAGGTGCGTACCTCTTGAGTCCAAGGACCTTTAACCAGTTCAGGATTAAGAACCTTTTGCCAGCGATGCAGACATTGGACTTCTGATCTATCAGGAAAATACTCAGCTGCAAAACAGCAACATTGATAAGTAAACTCCCTTTCCCTCAGATAAGCATTTCTTGGTATAGTATTTAAACTCCAATTTCATGAATTTTCATGCAAATAAAGTCCAAGTATATTAAATATATATAGACACCATTACTAATTAAAGAAGGCCACCTCAAAAGTTATACTATAAACCACATTCATGTTTCATTTCTTAGGTCACTGACTGAGCTGCTGCAAACTAATATTTGGACAAACAACTATAGCTAACTAACTTAATAATAATATTTAACAGTTACTTGAACTAGTATTTAGAGTAACTGTCCTTGATAAATATCATTGAAAAAAAGATTAATCTATGCTGATACATTGAAAAATTAGGGCTCCTGGCAGTATTCATCTTAAAAGAATCCGTATCCCTTCTACATCTGATTGCATCAATATTGAGACCTTTCCAAAATATTAAAATGAGCATCGATTTATCAATTCCTTAATCTAACATTTTCAAATCATTGCTTAGAATTCTGATAGACAGGGTTTCTTCAAAAAGATTACTGCATCATAGCAAATACCTGCAGCTTTATTACTGACTTAAGCAAAAATTAATCTCAAGTCTACGGTCCAACAAATTATGCACAGGGTTTTGCTTCTTAGTTAATGTAGGCTTATCACAATATTTCTAGTAAAAAAAAAGGCATTTGCTTCAAGATTATCCCACAGGCCAACTCAGCTTGTTGATTAAGGTTAAGAGATAGTTAATATTCTTTAATCAAATACTACACATCATCTCCTTAAGGTCATAACTACTATTTATGTGTTTCTGATATGTAATGGATCAATCATGACAGCACACTTATCAACTGTCTCAGTTTGACATTCTTAGCCATAAGATAGGCAGATAGCTCAGTAAACAGGTTAACTATTAAGTGAATGAGAATCAAATTGAAGAGTTACAAACTCAGAATTCATTGACCAATTTGTAGTAAATCGAACAGCTTGTCCAAGTAAAATTTTACAAGGAACAGATAAAGGAAATTATCAAACAATTATGAAATTAAGGGACCATTCAAGCATTTCACCCTATAGTTAGTTACTGACTTTAGGCTGTTAAAAGTCCTCTTATGTTATCATACGGCTTAAAAAATCTGTTTAACATATTTAACGTGCCGAGCCATATAAAAGTAAATGCTATGGGAAATGCAATGAAAAGAGACTCACCTACTTTCTTCCAACATTTGCCCTTGAATTTCCCAACAGCCTGTTTTAGCGTCTCGTCCTGTGAAAAATCAAAGAAACATTATGAAACAGAGCAACCACCAAACATGTTATTAGTTTGCAGATAAATATGACACTAAGAACATATATATGCACATCGCATTACATGGGATGCTAATTATAACTTTGAAACAGATGCAGGAAGACTTGTTAGTGTCATAACAGTTCATTTTGACATCTTTTTACAAAAAAAATTCACGAAACCACCAAAATAATGCAAAGAAACAAGGAATGCGTGTTATCTTTAGGTCTAAGTCTATCTACTATATGAAAACAACAACTCTTTTACATTACAAGTTCAAAACTAGCTAAGACTTAAAGAATATCCCTCCAATGCAAATTTATACAGAAAGAGGTGGTACAACAACATCACGATTAGATAAAACTTATTTGAAACGAAATACATACCTCCTCAGGTGTCCAACCCCCCTTTGCTCGTCTAATTGGTCCAGTTGTCCGCCTGTAAATCCAAAATTCATTGTTATCAGTTTAAAAAAAATTAAGGTGGACAAAGAGTAAATGAACATAGCCATTAGATTATGCAGTAATTCTATAAAACCTACACACTTATTGTGCTATCTACAAGTCTACAACAGTACAACTATCAATGCTCTCAACTATATTGCATTGCATCCTAACAATGTTAACTAACACCTAACTAGACATGAATAGTAAGTTGCACCTCGTATATTATATCATTACCAAATACATCTCCACAATAGAAATTTTCCAAAAGTACCACTCTTGGGATAAACTTTGTTCCATATCTAACAAGCATACTACTTAGAAGATATACAACAATTCGACGAACGCTGATTAGTCCTATTTAACATAACCAAGCTCAAAGTTTCCACCAAGTTTTAATATCTACCTTCACTTGCCACACAAACGCATCAAAAACTTATGTCACAAGATACAATACAAATTATTCATCACAAATGCAATTCCGCTAAACAAAAACAGCATACAATACACAAGTAAATAAACCAAAACCATAGCCCATACCGTTGAGGCGGGGATGTAGCAGTAGGACTCGAAACCCTCGGCGACCTAGGTACCACAATACCACTACTACCTTCCGACATCGACGAGCTCGAGGCAGCTGTCAATTGCTTATTCTCAACACAATATATCTCCAACTCCATCCCACCCATATCCAATCAAACTCTTCCTATAAACAACACAAAAAAAACCATTAATTCATCACAAACACCATAATTCACAATCCCTAATTACCAATTTACCAAAAAAAAAAACTCAATCCAATAACTACCAAAACAAATAAACACAGATCTAATTAACTAATCCCTTAACTACCAAACCAACTTAAACCCAATTCAATTCTACAAAAACCCATCATAATTCACCAAAAAAAAAAAAAAAAAAAAAAAAAAAAAAAAAAAAAAAAAAACCCAGTTGAGAAATCAATAAAGATTGAAACTTTAACTAATAAACCATGAAAACAAACATACCTTTAATATCTTTTTTTATAAAAAAAAGCAAAAACTGAAGTTAAAAAAGAAAGAACCCTATTTATTTTTAAAGAATTGAAAAAACCATCCGTTGAAAGATCGAGATATAGAGAGAGAGAGAGAGAAAGAAAACGTATAAATTTTGTTTTGTAACGAATATAAATGAAGGGAGTTAACGGCGTTAAGTATATCGTTAAAGAGGGTTTGAATGTGGAGTTAACGGTCGGTGGTTAACGTTACCTAAGGCAAGGAAGGGTGTAAAAGTTTGAACCTTGAGAAAAAACGGCTCGTGAGTTTTTGTGGGCCGTTGGATTTAATGGAAACTGTGTGTTGTGGCCGTCCCATTGGTCATTTATTTTGTTACTTAATAATAGGGTGAGCAAACGGACCGATGGATCGGACCGAACCGACAAAACCGACCGGACCGATCATATTCGGTCCGGTTTCGGTCTAAGGTTTTTTTATATTTCGGTCTCGGTCCGGCTCGGTCCGGTCCGGTCCGGCTTAAAACCGGACATATAACCTATTTGGACCGAGACCGGACCGACCACATTTGGTCCAGTCTCGGTTTAGGTTTTTTGCTGGATTAAGTCTCGGTCCGGTCCGGTTTTTCTCGATCTGGTCCGGTTTTCGCCCGATGAGCACCCTTGCTTAATAAACTAGTTCTCTACCCGTTCGATGAACGGTTTTCTTAATTTCTGATTAAAATTTTAAAACTGTGTTTAAAATCCAGTATAAACTAACTATAACAGAATGCACAAACTTTACGACGGGTAATATTAAAGGAGTTATAAAAGAATAACCGTGATTTTTCGGTTACGTGTTTAAGAATTCGTATGTAATAAGAGTGTGTACATATGAAATCAATTAAAAAAAAGTTTGAATTAAGTTATGTGTCATTGGTTGTAAAGAGGTGTTTCAAACAGTTGGTTCCATAAAAAAAATGACATAGTTTCTTGTTTTATAAAACACTTGTTTTATTTAAAATAAATTATCACGACAGAAAACTTACTCTATAAATACAAGTGTTGTAGTAACATTTTTGAATTATATATAAGAATACTTAAGGCAGTGGCGGAGCTAGAAGATTTTTCGTGGGAGGGCCGAAACAAAAAAAATTCGGAAAAACATCAACATACTTAACTAATAATGTAAGTCAAACAAAAGAAAGTTACAAGTCGGCTTTGCGACCTTTAAGATTCTTAAAAACATCAACTACATAGTCTGAACTAAAAGTTTCAGCAATTTCCTTTTCTATGTAAACAACCAAGCTATCCGCGAGAAATTCATCTGCCATCTTATTGCGGAGTCTATTCTTGCATATCTTCATCGCTGAAAACGCTCTCTCGGTTGTAGCAGTAGATACCGGAAGTGTCAAGATTAGTCGAATCAATCTGTCAATCATAGAATATGACTCACACTTCCCAGTTTTCACAAGACATATACATAGACCAGCAAGTGTTGATACTTGACTTAGCTGCAAGTTCTCTTTCATAGCGATGTTCAAAAGCTCCAACTCGTATTTCAATCGTACCCTCTCTTGTTCAGTAAAATCTGCGGGATAACATTTATCAACAAGAAGACATATTTGATCAATATCAAATCCCTCAGATTCTTTTTTTGGAACTAATGCAGAGCTTAGAGTTAACAACTCCAAGGCATGATCATTAAATCTGTAGTTAAGCTCGTGCAATTGTTTATCTAATGTGCAGATAAATATATCTACTCGATAATGATGTTCAAAAGTAACATGATTATCTTGTAGACGAGGGCGATATCGACTAGACTTGTATGGAGCATTCATGTCAGGTATATCAATTTCATGCTTCAAAGAGAACAACTTCACCTGCTTAAGTAAAGAATCCCATCCTTTATTTCTGAAATCATCAAGACTCTTCTTTGTTGTTGAAACTAGCTCGATGGCATTGGCGATATCTTGAGATTTTCTTTGCAAAGATTGAGATAAAATGTTAGTTCTCCCCATTATCTCCTGTACCATGTGTAAAATAAAAGCAAACTCAAATGATTTCATGTAAGAGTAAGATTTATCAGCATCGGCACGCTGAGAAGCAATAGACCCATCTGTAATTATACCCCGAAGAACAACAAAAGCAGGTTTATACATTTGAAGCAAGCTGTTGACTGAAAAAAGATGAGAACCCCAACGTGTATCACCAGCTCGTCTTAAGGTTCGAGCTTGATTTGCTCCTTTACCTGATTTGATTTCACCTTTTGATCTTGAATCTTGATGATGGTGATGTACTGAATTGAGATTTGAGAGGGATAAGTCATAAGTGGGAGTGACTACATATCTTCAATTAGCACTTGATTTGGGGTTTTTTTTTTGCACATTCGTCAGTTAGAAATTTTAATATAAACCAAACAAGAGTTTTGGTAGACCACTGTTTTGTTGGGCTTAGAAGTTTTGGGTTTGGGAGGGCCAAACATAAACTTGTTTTTTTTGGTTTGGGAGGGCCAAACTTAAACCTTTTTTTTTTTAGCATGTGAAATACAAAGAACTATATAGTAACAGGCCAAATTTGAGGGGGGCCTGCACCCTTCCTTGTCTTGCAATAGCTCCGCCCTTGACTTAAGGTTTTACAATTGTTAACTTAAAAACATGTGTTTTACGAAATCAATCCCTCATGTTACTATATAAATATACATTACATAACGTCTCATTCAAACCGAACTATGATTGATACCGAATCAGTATACTTCCTGAACAACATTTATGTACATCTCATTCTTAGTCGATTCAAAATTTGTTGAATATGATTCAACTCGTAAATTAAATTATAAACCTCCAACAAACAATCAGCGATTATTGGTGAACTTGACACATTTACACCTTTTAACACTAAGTCTCGTTAGAAACATGTGAGATAGGTGATGTATGTTTTTAAAAAATTTGTCGTACAAAAAGAAAATAATAAAAGAAAGAAAAAAAATCAGGAAGGCACTTAACAGTATATGTAAACTTGATATTACAATCAACGATGTAAAATCAATATAATTCAACCCTATTAGCAGATAAGCTAATTCATTTTACCTTTTAATAATACCAAAGTACCAATATATACAAACATTAGAATTTAGAAGCAATGTATCGAGAGCAATTCATATAAGGCACATCATGTTTAATATACATAGTACCTATATGGTTTGCCCGGTTAACATCTACTGCCAGATTTATGCTTATATATCAAATGTCTAGTATTATTTGCTCGCCGGATTGTATTATCTAACAACATGCCCAAACAATCCAAATATAAGACGATACACCTATTTATAGAGCAATAACAACGCGTCACCCACGGCCCCTCATGCCACATTTGCATAACCATTTCATGAATAACTTTTGTTGCATAATCATTTCATGAATAACTTTAACCAACTGACTTAGCTCAATTGGCCACCTGAATTTCTTTTGAAGTTTGGGAAGGGGTTTTACCCAAGTTCGAGTCTCACAAGTGACAAAGAGAATCCGGATTTTTCTCTTAGTGCGAAGCCGTGAGTTTTAGGTATTTCCTTTTGCGGGTCTCTCTTAGTGATTCGGGTCCTGGGGCCTGCCCGTTTGGATGGTTTAACTCGGGGGTCGGATTTCAAATGTATTGCCTTTCTAAAAAATAAATAAGTAAAAAAAAAATGAATAACTTTTGTTGCCCATACGAACCCCAAGTAAAGATTATATACTGTTTATATTAGCAACAACACCCCCAAAAAAAGATTGTACACCAGTTTATATTAGCAACAACACCGTATCACCCCCTCGTGCCACACTTGCATAAACATTTCAAAAACTTTTGTTGAATTAGTTGAATACTGTTTTCTATCACATATGAGTAGATCTATTTTTATCTAATATCTGAAACGTGTCAACTAAATAGTTGTTAAAATGATGCATTAGTGCAAAACAAAAGTTATTGGAAGTTACCGAATAGATAACAAATATGTCAAAGATTAACTATTTGTACAATGATATGAATTTTATAAAATGACTATAAAAGCCAAATTATAATTTCTGTCCCTCCCACATTATTCAGTAAATCGCAACCACTGTACAATGCAAGTTGTAAAAGAAAAAAGATTACATTAATCATCCTACATAAACTTCTTGTATAACCATATAAAACACCTGAAATAATAACCAGGTGTTATAATTTTTGGTCTGATGTTATTCCTTCCTAGGATTAAGTAACAGCTTTGATATTCCAAGTTCATATTTGAATATAGGGTAAAGTCCATAAATTAGCAACATACTTTCCCAATTTTACAGAGTTAGGTAACAAACTATTTTTATTACCAATTTAGTATGTAGAACTTGCTAATTTTCAACAATTTAGTCATTTTCCTCACAGGCAACAGGTTGGTTAATTAAAATGACCGGCATGTTTTTTTTTTCTTTTTTTTTACTGACTAGGATATACCACGTGGATTGTATTTAGGTATAAATACAATACGATAGTGTGCTTATACACATTATAACATTCACATTTCACACACTTATTTCTCACACGAAACCCTAATCATGATTGCAGTTTAATTAATGATCTAAAAGTTGAAGATGGTAAAAGGTAACATTGTAAATGTTATTTATATATGTCAAATGATGTTTCCCCTCTGTTAATTTCAGTTAAAATCACTAATTTCAGAAACCCTAATTTTTACGAACCCTAACTTTTTTCTTGTTTTATAATTGCAGATAGAGTTTTCACTGTCAATTTACACCACGATGGGTCGTTTGTTCCTAGCCCTTTAAGATACTTGGAAGGTGATGAAAAACAAATCACTGATATTGACTTTGAAGGTATGAGCTTTACTGATTTTCGTGAGGTTATCAAGCATTATGTTCATGGGATTGTGTATAGGTTATATTACTGTCCCCTTAGAACACCTTTGAATGTTGGTATTAAAGAAATTAAGACAGATAATGATGTTCAAGAGTTTCTTAGGGTTGGGTATGACAACAAATGGTATATTGACCTGTATGTGGAACATTTTGACTATGATGTCATGGACTTTATAAATGAGGAAGCAAATGGGATCTTAAGTAGTGGCTCTAGTGATGAATACTACAGTAGTGATGAGTGTGAGGAATTCCCTGATGTTGATTTTCATAATGAAGGGGAAGACAATGTAGTTATAAAGAACCTAACCACTAAAGACCCATTTCTAAACAAAATGTGCCCCAACAGTGACATGTATGTTGACTATCATGATCACTCAGTCCCTCAAGCAGAATGTGAGGCTTTAGATGATCGCCTGTAAGCTGATAACATTGACCCTATTTTTCAAGTTAAAAAAGGTGTTTCTTATCCCAAACATGACCCTAAAACTCCTTGGAACATAATGACACTTGTCTTAGGTATGAGGTATGAGCATCCTGACCAATTGAAGCTAGCCTTAGCCAACAATGGAGTAGCAAATGGCTACCAATTGTGGTTTGAAAGAAATGATTGGAAGACTCTACTAGTGTTTTGTGGTAGGAATGTTGAGGATGGTAGGTCTGCTGGGAGGTACACTAAAAAAAAAGGAAGACCCAAAAGTCTTTGTTTAATGATGGTGAGGCTAGAACTAGCAAGTCTAAGTCTCCTAAGAAAACAAACAAGTCTGCTAAGTCTGCTAAGTCTCCTAAGACAACAAAAAAGTACAAAAAACTGCCAAAGAAAAATATTAGTTCTTGTCAATCTATCACATCCAGGCTTAGAAAAAGGGGGGATGGATGTAGCACTGATGGTGAGGGGACAAGTTCACCAGTGGTTAACTGATGAGTGCTCAAACACTCATCATTTTTGGTCAAATCTGAGCTGCAAAACATTTAAAAACACTCAAAAATGCATCAAAATACTTAAAATATCCCAAAATTGTGTTTTATATGTTTCAGATGCAAAATGAGTAAAAACAGATGAAAAACGAACAAAGTTTGCATAATTGGCAGTTTCAGTCCCCCAACTTTCCAAACTTGTCAAAATTAGTCCCTAAGCATTTATTTTGAAAGAAAAGTCAACCCAAGACCTTTAAAAGTCAAAAGTTATCAAAAATGGTCCTTGGGTAAAAAAGTTTCAAAAGTTTGCAAGTTTGGTCCCTACACTTTCAGATTTGGCAAAACTAGCCCCTGGGAGTTCAATTTTAGAAAATAACATTTATGGTCCTAGGGTTATCCAAACTTGTCAATTATGGTCCTTGGTTTAAAGTTTGGAAGTTTGGCAATACACACCCTCAAAATCAGATAATTACAAAATTGGTCCTTATGTTTTGCTAGCTAATACCAAACGGACCTAGTGTTATTATCTAACCCAAATCAAACAAACCCATCTCCACCTAGCCCAATAAACACCCTCGTTATTTATTTCTTTCCCCGGTCAACACCCCAAGTCAAACATATACTCCCTCCTTTACCCCCACTTGCCTGCATCACCTCTGCCACACTCCAACCCCCATCACCCCAGCTCACCTTCACCACTCCATGTCCCCCCAGCTCACCAATACATCCAAGATGCATTAAATGACCCCTGAAACCTAACACTCAATCCAAAACAGTGGTTATAACCTTTTCCCGCCAAAACCAATACAAACGGCCAAGATTAAATTCACTCATCCAATGGACAAGAATAGAAGTGGGAAAGCTGTGGAACCCCACATTGGTCTATATAAGTGAAGAAAGAAAGAAGAAGGAGCAGTTAGTTAGTTAGTTAGTAGCTAGTAGTAGTTTCTTAGTTAAACTTTAAATGTCGGATTAGTGTTTTAAGTCTCAATTTCAGTTTTAAGCTTGTATTTCAGTTATAGTAATGTAATATTACGCCTAGTTAATCAAAAATTCAAGTTTCCTTGTTTCAATTCATGTATGCTAAATTTCTTCAACTTTTCACTTAAGGTCCATATTCAACTAAAAGCTCTTGTTTACTGTCCCATAAGCTCACCTGAGCTTATTATTGAGTTTTATATAAGTTACATAGTCTTAGACAAGTTCTATTTCAAGAATTAAAAAAATACTCAAAAATACCAAAAAAAATAGTTGAAAATTAAAAAAAAAATAAAAAAAAAATAAAAAAAGTTCAAAAAAGTACTGAAGAAGATGCATGGAGCATGGTGTATAATGGATGGCCATGGTTTAGAGCTTCATGGGAAGCTATGGGATGGTGATTTGAGCCCTTGGATACCTTGTTCTGTGCTGGGATCATTTGTGAGCCTCATTTTCCATTATTTTTGCATATTCCAAAAACTCACCTTTGTTTAGCTTTTTCCATGTGCCTTTTCTTCTTGTTCCAGGTTAATCTAAGTTCATTTAACTTGTTCTAGCTTATTTTAGCCTTGAGTGTCAGTTTGTAGCTTATTGTTTAGCTTTTCAAGTTTCTAAATCCATATAAGCTTAAAAAAGCCTAACCGTTGGACAATTAAGCTCACATTTAGCTTATTTGCAATTTTTAGAAAAGTGTGTTCTGTAAAAAGTTGTTATTTCTAATTGTTTAGTGGTTGTGTGAAAGAAAAACAAAAAAAATAAAATGTTTGCAAAATAGTAAGGCTTGTGGGATTCGACCCCTTGACCTCCTGGTCACCTAGGATAAAACCAAACCAGGGGTGTGCACCATCTCCCCTAGGTGTGTTTCAGTGTTTAAACCTCCCTTTTTTATTTATATACTAGTAAAAGTCCATTTTAGCTTATAAGCTTAGTAGTTTATTTTCCAGCTTATTTATAAGCTTTTCCCCACTTTTTACAATTTTTCCAAGTTCCTGTCAATAATAAGTATTTTTATAAAAAGTTTTATAATTTTTACTATTCATTAAGTATTTTTAATAATTTAAATTAGTTTAATTAGTTAACAATTAGTAATTAATTAATTATAATTAAAAAGTCTAAAAAATAATTTTCTTTTTTCTAAAATTTTCTTTTATCGTTAGGTTCATAAAAAAGTAATTTTCATACCCGTAGGATTAATATTGCTCGCTTTTCACTTTTTATTTTGCGTGTTCGCGTTATTTTTGACATAAACACGCGTTTTTAAGTTTTAATACGTTTTAGGGTTATTTGCTTTCGCGTTATTGTTAATATAGCTTATTTAAGTTGATTTCATCCATATTTGCTTAGATTAATCACCCAATCCACTATATCGTTTACCCATTCAAATTCACTCGATCACAATTCGTTCAAAATACAATTTCACACCTCGCTGGGACATAACGACCCGGGAAAACACTGTATTCCTCGGAAGAACTGGCACAAGCTGTTTGACCATCTTGACCACACCCGTGGTTGACTTTGAACTGTCCGTTTGGAGCCAGTCAAATTTTGGCGCCGCTGCCGGGGAGGTTGTGCGCGTATTCTAAAACGATTTGCAGATTAGTGATTCTGAATATTCATATCCTTTGTATATTACCACCTTTGTTCATATTTTCTTATTTTCACATAAAATCAAAACGAATCGTAAAATTTTACCATTTCAGATTACTCAAGGATTACTTAGTGTGATCTACGAGGAAACGATTTGGTTTTTCAAAACGATTTCCAAAAAAAACATTGTAATTAAGTTTTCAACGAACACAAAAAACCCAAAAATATTTTTCCTTACCTTCTATCCGTTTGATTCTACCTTCTTATACCTCTCTCATGTATAATTCTTATGGCGTCTCTCGGCTACACATGTTTTCATTGTAAAAGCCCGATTGAGAACGGCTATCATTGTTTCCAGTGTATCTGTGAGAAGTGTGGAAATAATTGTAGTAACAGATTTTGTACAGTGTGCAATTTGTTCATAAATCCAAATTCTCTTAATGATTCACCAAATATTTCTGACAACCCTCCTCAAACATCTTCGTTGAAACAACTTCATTACGTTAGTTGTGGAGATCCGTTAGGGGATGGTTCACTTTGTGAACAGTGCAATTGCAAGGATTGTGGATTTCGCCATGAACTTTGTGCTTGTTATCTTTTGAGAACTGAACCTACATTCACCTCTGATTATGATCAAAACTTTTGTGAATATTCTCAAAACGATTTCAACCACCTTCCTCACAACTCATACGAGCAAGAGTCATATCATTCAAATTTCAATGATGCCTCGTATCAAGATACACTGAGTTTTTCTTGTGACTATTGTGGAGGTCCTCATGACAGTTCTAATTGTCTAACTGGGAACCAGCTTTTCCATGAGCAAGTTCCTTGTAACGATTACGAATTTGGTTTTGACCAATATCCACATAACTCACAGAATCAGTCACAACAGTTCAACTGTTGTACATACTGTGGAGGTTTACATATCAGCTCTGATTGCAAAAATAAGTACACACCTATCTTTGAGCACGAACCTTGTGACAATTATGACACACGTCATTTTGATCAACCTCCACAGCCTTACCTTAACCAATCACCACCACAATCTCTTTCTCATGATTTCATCCAAGACATACAAGAAATACAAGTGTTATTAAACACTTGTCATGATGAGCTTCTTGGTCATGAACAACATGAGAAATCCATAGAAGAATTGTTAGCTGAAGATCAGGCTGCTAAAATAAATTCCCAAGATGCCTTTGAAAAATCTATTAGGGAATCCATTGCAAAGAAAAAGCAGCCAAATCTAGCTCTCGATTCCGTTTCATTCCTGATGACAGTGATGATGAAGATACACTTGATATTCTTCAATTTCATAAAGATTCATCAAGTTCATCAGATGAGATACCATCAGTTGAGATTCCATCTCATTCTACTGTTATCACACCCGAGTTTCCCACTCACTCTCTAAACATGGGGGACGAGCATCTTGACACTGTTCCTGAAAAGGAATCGGACGAATTCATAAAGTCTAGTGTTGAGAACCTTGTCCCAATCCCAAGAGAGTCACAGGGAATTTTTGATCATATGTGTGATATCCCTCCTCCTCTTATCTTCCCAACTGATCATGTTGAGATGTTCTCCGATTCTACTGATGACGATTCGTTATCTTGTGGAGACATCGTTTATATGGAAGAATTACCTTCTGAGCTAGTCAGCTTAGAAGAAGAGAAGGATGAAGAAACTGACACTGAAATCCAAGATGAAGCTCTTCGTGCTATATTATTGAATGTCAGTCTTCTCATTTCTAAAATTGAGGCTTTCAAAGAGAAACCCATTTCATCTCCTATCCCCATTAAGGATAGTGACATTTTTTCTGATGATTCTATACCAGAATTTGAAGCCTTCACTTTTGATCATACGGGGGAGAAGATTAGTGGCAGTACCACTTCTCATTCTCATAATTCTCTCCCCAAATATGATTCATTCACCTTCGAGGAGTTCTCTGGTGAACTCACTCATATCATACCTCCACCGGAGTATGATAACTTCTACTTTGATCTAGACACACCCGGGATATGTCTTGATCAAACGAGCTTAAAAGATGAGATTCATGATATTATGAATTCTCTTGTGGGTGATGATGAGTTAGTCATGATTTTTATCATGACTTTCTTTCTTTTCTTCACCTATCCCGTGGCTTCTTCTCTTTTTCACTCATTCGGGAGTGAAGACACTATCTTTGACCCCGGCATTTCCATATATCATTCTTTTGAGCCAGGGTCTCTCTGTATATCTCATCGGTGTGGAACTTTCACGTACTTCAATGTTTGTCCAAACATTTTGAATGAAAGTCCGATGGAGATTGTCTCATCCACTTGCTTCCCCAAGAACCAATGAATTCGGGGTCGAGTCAAGCTAGCGACTCGATAAATAAAAACAGTAGCATGCATATGGGGTTTTCACCCTAAGTGTGGGGGTATTACCCCTGCTGTTGTAAAAAAAAAATAAATAAATAATAATAATAATAATAATAATAATAATAATAATAATAATAATAATAATAATA
>LBNU01025164.1:2662-17733 GCA_014162995.1 Artemisia annua
CTTAAAAACTAATCCTTTCTTCTTCCTTTTCTTATACCATTCAATAACTTCATTAACCACCAGAGGTCCATCTAGAATTTGTCTACCTTTAATGAACGCCGATTGTTCCACACTTATAACCCCTTCAATGACCTTTGCAATTCGATTAGCTAACAATTTAGCAATAATTTTATATTGCAATCCTATTAGGCTAATAGGTCTATAATCTTTACAGAGAATGGGGCTTGTGACTTTAGGGATAAGCGTGATAAATGAAGAATTGCATCCCCTCAGAATATTTCCACTTTTAACGAATTCCTGTACGAAGTCAAATATGTCATTTTTCATCATTTCCCAATATGTTTTAACAAACTTAAACGAGAACCCATACGGCCCAGGAGCACGATCCCCACCACACGACCAAACAGCATCCTTGATTTCTTCTAATGTTACTTCCGAGACCAAAGACTCTCTGCTACAAGAAACTAACTTTTTGAAACGTTCATTAGGATATAGAAATCTTGCCCCTTGAAACTTCCTGAATTTCGCATGAAAAAAATCAAAAAATTCGTTCTTTATCTCCCCTGGTTCACGCACCCATTGCCCATCTTTCAATATACCAGAAACCATCATTTTGTGTCTTTGTTTTTTCACTAGATTGTGAAAGAACTTTGAGTTCTCATCTCCATCCATGTCCCACTTCCTTTTGATCTTTTGGGCATCATCTAATCTACTTCGTTCATCTAGATCCGAGATTGATTTCATAATATCAATCCTAGATTCCACTAAGGTTTGATTAAAAGTGCCATCGTCTAGGAGTGCGTCGATATGGTCCAACTTATCTACCAGATTCTTTCTTTCAATATCTATGTTTCTTACCATGTCTTTATGCCAGTTCTTCAATCGGGCTTTTACTTCTTTCAAATTATTTTTAAAACTAACGAAAGCATTACCTCCCATAGACTGTTCACAGTGAATCCAAGCATCCTTGACCGTCATATCAAAACCTTCCATTTCAAACCAAGAATGAAATAATTTAAATGATGTCGGACCAAAATCTACATACTCATCTTTAATAACAATCGGACTATGATCTGACCAAAATCTTGGAAGCACCGTAGCTACCAAGTTGTGATACCAATCTAACACCCCTTCAGACACGAGGAATCTGTCGAGCTTAGCCATTTTCCTTCCATGCTCACCTATTCTTGTGAATTTTCTTCCTCCCATACGAACATCCACCAAGTCATTTAAATGTATAAAACTGTTAAAATCATCCGCAGACTGATGACAAAACATAGTCCCACTACTTTCATTTTGGTACCTCACCACATTAAAGTCACCAAAAAAGATATATTCACCTACATTGCTATTCATAAACGAAGTTAACCATCCCCACAGAGCTTGTTTTTCTTGCCTATCCTGAGGAGCATACATGTTAACAAGATAACATTGTTTTTGGTTTTTCACTATTTCACCTAGAACAATTAGCGTATGGTCAAAGGACCACACTTTGTTATGTCTAAATACCGCAGGATCCCACATCATCAACAAACCACCTTAACGACCTTGAGCACCACTACTAGCAACTTCAAAATTGTAGTTCCCCCAAACTGATCGAACTAAAAACAAATCTAATCGGACCATCTTTGTTTCTTGTATTCCTAAAACACCTATGCTATGTTCAATACACAATCGTTTAATCCACCTCCTTTTCCGATGGCTTTTAAAGCCGCATAAGTTTATAGACAAGATATTTATTTGACCCCGTCTTTTACGCCCATTCGATCAATCATTTTACTAATGTCATCTTTGCACCCACTCAAATCATATCCAAGGATTTTACCAAACTCCACATATTTTTCCATTTCTGCAATAAGGGACCCAACATTAACATATTGTTTCTTTAAGTGGCGTATCTTTGGGGATTCTGAATCTGAGTGTAGAGGGGAGTGGAATCTAACTCCATTAAAACCAGGGGATTTAGAAGAAGTTTCTGATGTTTTGGTATTTCCAGTACTATTTGTATCTCCTTGATCTTCATTCTTATTCTCATCCGATTGAACACGTTGTCTACATGGTGCAGACCCCATTTTCCCACTGGCAAAGGAGTCCTCATGGGCATCAACAATATTGTTACACTCCTCTATGGACCTTTTGTTTTCTTCAAATAGGGCAATGTTTGGATGGTCATTAGTAGCAAAGGAATTCGAGACAAATTCCCCATTTTGAGACATTTCTAGCTTTCTTTTTTAATAAATTTACCATTTTAGCTAGATGGTGATGTCGGTCGTGGCTTAAGAATAAAAAAGAGTAAGAAAATAAAATAGATCTAGTGAATCATGTTAGATGTCAAGAAAAGATTTCAATATTGAAATTATGTTGGGATATAAAATTTATTTTATATAAAAAAAATATACAAGACAAAATTGTTTCTTAAGTTGAGTTGTATGATTATATTAATATGGAGGTTGTTTGTTTTCACACACACGTTTTTCTCGATGGATTGATCCAGAATCCTTTGAGCAAAAAAAAAAGCTAACTAATATTGGTCCGAGATCGGCTTTCAGTCGCTATTTGAGACGCTTGCTGTGTTAACTGAACCATAAACCTAATTGGACAAGGTCGAGACTTGCGTGACTTCGAGCCGTTTGATGGAAACTCTATGTGTGACCCTTAAATAACATATCTTAACTCATGTTCTAAAACAATATTTAACTCTAAAGGCATTACGTGTTATGGGAAGTTATATGAAGAAAAGTAAGCAGAAGGGCGAAGGCTCCATTGGTTTTGGTTTGCTCCCCTGCATAGTCATAAAATAGCTCCTTCAAATAAAAGAGCCTAATGTTGGAGTGAATACGGAGTATTTGTAAAGCACATAATGAAATAAAGGCTACCAGACACGCTCCAAGAAATGAGATATAACTATATATGTCTTTAAAATCTGTTACATGAACAGTTGTGGAAACTTAGGCTGCTTGCAATAAGGCATAGTCGATCGATCAATCGCCAATCCCCAGTCGATCGGCATTAGTGTGGCATTTTTTTTCAATAGATCGATTGGCCTATATTGTTGGATGTGGGCCGTCTCTGCGACTGTTAGCCTCGCTATTTTATTAAGATAACGTCACACAAGTGAAATGGACTAGATATGTAGCTAGTAGTAACTTCAGGGACTATTCGTGGTTATTAGGCAAACTTATTATGTAATGAGCCTATAAATACCTCTCATGACTCTCCATGAGTGGTGTGGGAAATTGTGTATCATTTACTTTGTCATTAATAAAACCCTTTTTCTCCACCCTCTCTCTACTTTCTTTCACTAGAAACATGTATCCTTTCACCATGTTTGATCAACCTAGACCTCCCGAAGCACATAAATCTTCTATACTTTCAGTCCTACAATTGGTATAAGGAGCCAGGCTGCTTACTTTATAGATTTTTGTGGTTCGTATCACATTTTTAGAACTGTTTTTACCCATATTTTTCGGATCTGAATTTTTTTTTCTTATCTTTCATGGTTAACAGTTTCTAAACAGTATTGTATCCAAATGGTCAAAAAAGTCATAAGCTTTTTATCTAGATTTACATACCAGTTATGTGTGGTCTTGTTCCTAGTTAACTGCTATGGTATAACTCATCCTTTAATAGTTTTTTTACCATTCCGTGAATCTGTGGTCAAAACGTGGTCAAAAAGAAGGTCGAAAAAGTGGTCGAAACTCATCGGAAACTGGAAAATGGGTTGCCGGAATCTAGTCGGAATTTCTTGTATAAGAAGTTCTCGATATGTACTTGTTTTCAAGAACACATGTAGTTTTCGAGAACACAATACCCTAAATTATCGAAATCACATTCTCGATAACTCAGGTTCTCGATAACCATGATCTCGATAACCGTGTTCTCGATAAGCCACGTTCTCGATAAATCATGTTTTCGATAAGTTGGAAAAATTCTAGATAAGTTGAACAAATTTTCGAAATCTTTTTGAAAGAAAACTTTCGAAAATTTTTGAAAAGTTTCGAGAAGAGAAGATGAAGAAGAGACCTGACCACAAAACCAAATACCAAGACTCAGTGACCTCAGATCATACATCATTAGCCATTTGTCCAAAACCAGTCATCAAAAAGAAAATACATAATACGAAAACCTGTTCAATTGAAACAAAGACCAGCATCAATATATCCCAAACTAGACACAACTATCATGACCCTCACATGTCACTCCCCAACTCACTTCATTCGAACATGAAAAAACAAGAAATCTCAGATCTGTTCAACTTTATCTCTAATCTATTATAGATTTTTTGTTGAACAATACTCCTCATCGATCTTGTTGAAGCCTAGCTTCCCTCTATATCCGACTACAAAGAAAGAGATATAACAACTTTGTTATACTCGTTTCTTCAATTCGTTCAAAGACCAAAACATGAAATCAATTACAATACCTACCTGAGATCTTGAAAAGACCTTGAAGAAATGCAAAAAGTGTCATAGATTGGATTTGGTTTCTTTTTTGTGTTGATTAAAGTCGCTGGGATTATTATTCGATTGAGAATAGATGATTTCTTTTTTATATGAGATTGAAGATGAGATCAGATTTGGATGTGTTTTTGATGAGTGGAGAGCAGATATGGGTGAGTGGGGGCAGACAAAATAATATGTGACTTAGGGTTGTGGTATGAACCGTGTATTTAGGGTTATACATAGTATAACCAGGCCTTAAGTATTGGATTGGATCGGATTGGTTATATGGATTTCTTGGGTTGTACATCGTGAATAAGGAAATTGGGCTGATGAGTATAAAATTGCTAAAATTGAGCTGAAATTGTTATTATCCAATGTATTTTTATACATTGTGTTGACTTTGGCATTTTTTTTGCAAAAGAGTGGTATTTTGGTTCTATAAAATTTCACGGGGATACATTGTTCACGGCTAGAATTGTTATGTCTAAGAAAAATGACTACGGGGTTTTGTACGATATTATTGATTTGATTTTGAAGTGGCATTTCAAAAAGTGTACTTACTTATCTCAAAGTCTAGGGGTGGTTGGATGCACGACTGTTGAAGATAACTTGTCTGCGCATATAGAAATTCAGTCTTGACAATCTAGTTATAACTGATGTAAGGAGTTACATTGTAGTGCTCACAGTTTATAGCTATCACTTAAAGGAGTTATGTTGTAGTGTCACACGAAGCTGTGGATTATTCAAGAAGCGAATATTTCGTGCAACCTCGTACTTAAAGGAGTTACGTTGTAGTGCTCAGTATAGGTATTAAGTCACATCTATCGTACAAGCATTAAGTCACAAGATGGGAGATTTACTTCATTTTCAAGTTGGTCATATCAGGCTGTCTCCATATGTGGTCATTACTAGTAGCCGGTGAATTACAAGGAGGTTCGTTTAAAGGTTGGTTTGAGAGAAGTGTATTGAGAGTATATCCTATCAGCATATTCTCACACATTATGCTTTCATGGTCTATCTATATTGCATCAGAAGTGTAAAGTACGGGTAATTATGGCATGTACACAAAATAGTATGATGATTTCGATAAATCGCAACCATCAGGAGGGAGAAGAACATGCCAAAAGAGTTAGTGTTTCATCTCTAGTACGTTGGTTGTTCGAGGGAATTGTGCTTACACTAAAACCGAAGAAGTACTAATGATGTGTACATCGGAGCGTATTACCAACCTTCTGTGCAATACTATGTGAGTTTATGTTGTAATGATGCTCCTAGAACGACAACCATGGTGCAAACTCATTAGTATCTACTTTATCCGCTGCGAGATGAAAGAGGTTGTCAGTTCAGAAGGGAGCAGAAGAAAAAAAAAGGCTCACTAGTTAGGAGGGAGTAATAACCTAACTAGACCATTACAGTTGAAGTTCAGAGCTACAAAGACCTTTGCCGTCAGTGTCAAAGATCAAACGCCGAGATCGTCGGAAGAGAGAACTTCAAGTCTGCCTCAATATCTAGACTACAGAGACTCTGCGCTTCAACACCATCAACATAGTTTACTATTGTTATAATTTTACATTGTTAATGTATTTATAGGTCTCATTGTAACCATTCACGTGTGACGATATCTTGGAGGGAGATTGTTAGCCTCGCTATTTTATTAAGATAACGTCACGCAAGTGAAATGGACTAGATATGTAGCTAGTAGTAACTTAAGGGACTATTAGTGGTTATTAGGCAAACTTATTATGTAATGAGCCTATAAATACCCCTCATGACTCTCCATGAGGGGTGTGGGAAATTGTGTATCATTTACTTTGTCATTAATAAAACCCTTTTTCTCCACTCTCTCTCTACTTTCTTTCACTAGAAACATGTATCCTTTCACCATGTTTGATCAACCTAGACCTCCCGAACCACATAAATCTTCTATACTTTCGGTCCTACAGCGACCTTCATTCTTCCTTGATTGTGTGTGTGCTTATTAAATGAAAATGTATGTTTGTGGGGTATATTTATTTTAGTGTAGGTCGCCCTTACTGGGGCACCCAATCGACTGAAGGTCGCTGGAGAGAGAAAGCTGACGTGACAAAAAAGATGGGAGGGATTGACCCTTCTTACTGTCTCCCGCCTTATATATTGCTGGATCGTTGGAACATGCTCGTGTTCAGGATAGTTGTATATTTGTATATTTGTGGGGATCTTTTTTTTATGTTATTTTGAACATTTGGATTTAATGTTNGATATGGGTGAATCACATATCTCAGCCCGTTACATAAGCGGAAAAGCTTATATAACAAGATACTTCCAATTCTCTAAATAAGAAAAACCACTACTCAAAAGATACCATTAGACTCCTATGAAAACAAAATTACTTTCTACCAAGACCTTGGAGCTTGATACCATACGTGTCATATAAAGCATCTAAATTTCCTGTAAGATCGTAGACCTGATCCGCATAGTCATCATAATCATCTTCACGATCATGACCACCACCAAATAGGTTCATGGACTCATCAAACGTACTCACAACCTCGTCTTCATCACTATCTGTAACAACAATCTCTCCCACCTTAGAGAATGAGTTAACCCTCTTAGTAGAAGAAGTAGACCCCGGATAATCAACCTTTAGAATAGGATGACCATCATCATCAACAAGAGTAGCTTTCCCATCAATAAGTAACTTTTCAAGCTCCCCTCAACTATAGGAGTAGAACCAACCTCCTTTGTTCCCATTGAATCACTCACAAGCGGTTCTTGTAATGCATTACCAGTCTCTAAAGACCCGTTCTCCTTAGTTTCCTTTGGAATACCAGAATTCACATCCTTAGTCACTTCATTAGTAGGAATACCAAAATAATCAGTATCAACCGGTTTGATGTAGCAATCTTCATACCACTCGTACTAGCCACATCAGCGGCCTTCTTCTTTGTAGTATCCACCTTCTTAGGTTCAGGAGGAGGGGCTTTAGGTTGATACCTAAACTTAGGACCCATAGCAGGTTTAGTAAAACCTCCTTTACCCGAGACATTGTGACCACCATTCTTACCCTTATTCTTGTTATTGACCGTTTGAAAACCATCATTAACACTCTGTTTAGGCTAAGTAAGAGGTGGGACAGACTCAGGACAATCAAGCAGCGTATGACCAAAAAGCTTACACGTATCACACCGAGGCGGTTTCCACTCCATTTGGCCCTTCTGTGACGGAACCTTTTTTAGACTTGCAACGATGTATCAAAAGTTATTGATCCCTCTTCACATTCATTTAGGTCCTTTGGATTTGAAAATTTTTGTGGCCAGTGGAAGGATAAGTCTCTTTGTTAGTTTACAAGAAGGCTTGTTTGTTGGTTCTCGGTTTGAGCTCGTGTGGCCCGGCCCGTAATTGAGGTTGCCAAGGTCAGGTACAGTCGTACAGAGGCAGAGCTAGGATTCAAAGTTAGGGGGTATTTAACTTTTTGTGATAAAGTAGCAGTAAATTTGTATGCAAATACATTACCATGTCACGTAGTTTGTAGTTTCAATATAAATTCTATATCCTATAGGTTGTACCACAGATGTGATTGTGATTACGGGGTTATAAACAACATCGTGTATTTGCTCATAAAAATCGATCAGATATTTTTTCCTTATGTTCATGTTCTAACTTTGAAGCGATATAAGAGTAAAAACTCTTGTGTACTAGTAACTAATACTAATATATAAATTTATATAAGTGCAAAAAATTAATAATGCTAAGAGCTTTCAAACGGGCAGTAAATTTCTAAGCTAGTTATATTGTCCTAGCTTTAACGAATACACTAAAAAAAAAAGATCGAGAATGGAGTTAATCAAACATGTTTGAAACTGTTGCCTAAGAAGTTAGCAAGGAAACTTTACTTGTTAGTATTCTTTGATTGCTTTGAGTTAAGTTATTCCATTTGTCACGTTTAACTTATATGAAGTGTGTAAATGAATACACCAAAATTTTAAGCTATTTACTATTTATAAATATTTATGAAGCTATACCGGACAACTAGTTTATTTAGAAGAATAAAACAAGAACATAGAATTATTTAAAGAATGCTGCTGAATAATTGATTGTCTACGTTAAAGACCGAAGAAAATGGGAACCAAAGTTTAACATTTAAATACGATAGAGGATTCTTAATAATACAGTTAAGGAGCACGTGGGAAATTAAAGTCTTAAATTTACTTGTCTTTATTTATTTATTTAATTTTTTAAATTAATGATTGAGTAAAACAATAAAGGGGAGGCCCATTAGCCAAATTGCATGACATACGGGCTTTAGCTCTCTTCACCACTTAAGTAGTTGGAGAGGTTCAGGGCCGGAGCCAGGATTCAAAGTTATAGGGTCCTTTATTTTTTTTTCTGATAAAGTAGCGGTAAATTGGTATGCAAATACATTACCATGTCACGTAGTTTGTAGTTTCAATATAAATTCAATAGCCTATAGGCCATGCCGCACTTGTGATTGTGATTATGGGGTTATAAACGACATCGTGTTTTTGCTCATAAAAATCGATAAGATCTTTTTTCTTTATGTTCGTGTTTTAACATTGAAGCTATATAAAAGTAAAAACTCTTCTGTACTACTAACTAATAATAATATATAAATTTATATATGTGCAAAATATTAATGATGCTAAGATCGTTCAATTCATACAAAAAAACATTCATTGTTACCGGTAAATTTCTAAGCTAGTTATATTGTCCTGGCTTTAATGAATATGCTCAAAAGAAAAGATCAAGAATGGAGTTAATTGAACATGTTTGAAATTGTTGCCTATGAAGTTAGCATGGAAACTTAACATGTTAGTATTCTCAGGGCCTGCCCGTGGATTTTGAGGGCCCTGTGCGACAACTACGACTTAGATCGCTTAAAAACAAAAGAAATTATGTACACAGAATTGAAATACTAAAAAATGTGTTACAAGTATAAGAAAATTTTAGAAAAGTGTATAACAAGTATGATTGATCACCGCTGATATCTTTTTACTGAAAATTTATAAAATTCTATAATTTCATATACAAAGTGGATCTATTTTTAAAATAATATCAAACTTGGGGTGAAAATATCAAGTTTTTAAACCTGTTTGGAACCATTTGAAAATTAAACTAAAAGATAAGACAATATTGTAAATTCTAGAAACTTGAGGGTGTCATGTAAAAATAAAAAAAGATGTCGTCTTCCTCATATGGCATGCATGTTTAAAAAAATTGTTTGAAACTTGAAGCTAGTAGATTTTTTACAACATTCTGCTAAAATCAAGCTACATCATCTTCTAGATTACGTACTCATCTTATTTACAGCAAAACCCAAACTAAATATAGCCCCGCGTTAAAAATCTTGGGGCCCCTCGAAAATACGGAGGCCCTGTACAGTAGTTGAGCACCCTGCACATGCTCAAATCCGGCCCTGAGTATTCTTTGATTGCTTTGAGTTATGTTATTCCATCAGGTACGTGTATTGAATGAAATGTGAATGAATACCCAAAAATTTAAGTTAGTTATTATTTATAAATATTTATAAAGCTATACTGGACAACTAGTTTAATATTTAGAAGAATAACACAAGAACATAGAATTATTTAAAGAATGAGGCTGAATAATTGATTGTCTTCGTTGAAGACCAAAGAAAATGGGAACCAAAATATAAAATTTAATATGATAGAGGATTCTTAATAATATAGTTAAGGAGCACGTGCGAAATTAAAGTCTTAGATTTTTTTTAATGGTTGAGTAAAAGAATAAAGGGGAGGCCCATTAGCCAAATTGCATGAAATACGGGGCTTTAGTTCTCTTCACTATTTAAGTAATTGGACAGGTTCAAGGGCGGAGCACAATTCAAATTTAGAGGGTGCTTAATTTTTTCAAAGTAGCGGTAAATTTGTATGCAAATGCTTTACCATGTCACGTAGATTGTAGTTTCAATATAAACTCTGTAGCCTATAGGTCGTGCCGCAACAGTGATTGTGATTATGGGGTTATAAACAAAATCGTGTCTTTGCTCATAAAAATCGATTAGATCTTTTTTCTCCTTCTTTTCATGTCCTAAGTTTGAAGCTATATAAGAGTAAAAACTCCTGTGTACTAGTAACTAATACTAATATATAAATTTATATATGTGCAAAAAGTTAATAATGTTAAGATCTTTCAATTCATACAAAAAAAAAAACATTCATTGTTACGGATTACTTGTTAAGCTAATTATATTGTCCTAGCTTTAATGAATGTGAAAATGATCCTTGCTGCAAATAGCAAGGAAGCTTATATGATGTTATATTATAGCAAATGATGATTCATGTAAAACTCAAAATCTTGAAGGATGAAAAGTGTATTTTTTTTATTATTATTATTATTATTATTATTATTATTATTTTTTAATTGTTCATTGTTGCATGCAACAAGGATATTATTCCCTTACTGAATATGCTCAAAAGAAAAGATGGGGAATGGAGTTAATCGAATATGTTTGAAATTGTTGCCCAAGAAGTTAGCATGGAAACTTAACTTGTTATTATTCTTTGATTGCTATGAGTTATTTTATTCCATTAGGCACATGTAACTCAAATGAAGTGTGTAAATGAATACACCAAAATTTAAGCTGGTTACTATTTATAAATACTTGTAAATCTATATTGGACAACTAGTTTAATATTTAGAAGAATAAACTAAGAACATAGGATTATTTAATGAATGAGGCTGAATAATTGATTGTCTACATAGAAGACCGGAGAAAATGAGAACCAAAATATAACATTAAAATATGATAGAGGATTCTTAATAATATAGTTAAGGAGCCCGTGGGAAAATAAAGTCTTAGATTTGCTTGTTTTTTTTCATTAATAGTCGAGTAAAACAGGCTTTAGTTCTCTTCACTATTTAAGTAGTTGGACAGGTTGGGGGAGGCTCAACACCTACATGTCCTCCTATCTCCTCCGCCCCTAGACAGGTTGGGAGAGGCCCAACACCCACTTGTCCCTCTATCTCCTCTACCCCTAGTCGTTTGATGAAAATGAATCAAAACATTGGACGTTATATATTTCAAAGAAATAACGTGTGAACTTTATGGCCTCTTGGAATCAAATTTTCAAGTTATTGTTATACTACAAAACTTGAGAGAGTTACCATTAAATGCTTAACATCAATTAATACACATATGTGAATGTGAATGGGTAAAGAAACTTATGTTATCAATTCTAGCGTGCATAATGAATATGGTCAAACTAGGTGCCCCTGACCTAACTAATCTTGGCGGGAAACCAAGATTCTTCAGTCATAATTGCACAACAGAATTCGAAAAATGCATTTGAGGCAATAGGCTCATTACAAGGCCATAAATTCCAGAAAATACAAGCCGCATCTTCAGCTTTAGTTACTATCTATATGTATATGTGAGTGTGTATGTGCATGACAATATACAAGTCCCATTAATATTTCTATTTATCTGTATATAAATAGAGCCATAAAGAGGTCGTATAAAAGCGCACCAGTTCAGTCAATTAAGGCTTATACTTGGGTCATATCATCTACATGGTTTGAGACTATACTAGTATGCGATTAAGGTTGTGTAGCAATTGTTCGGAATTGGTGAATCTATCCTCTAGATCATGTAGTTGATTAGTTGGTCATACTATAAGACTGCATTATAATGAGCGCGTTTTATAAAGATTTACACATCATAAAAGCACATTTAATTTGGATAGGTAAACTAAGTATTTTAATTACTTGAAGAAAACCATGAAATTTGGTTTATAAAGCAACACGTTTCCTAAGTGTCATAAGGATATGTAGATCCCATTTGCACTATATATTGATCAGGAAGGCTATCATGTACATCCACAGTTGGTTATTTTTTAGCACTTGGTGGGGGTGAAGTCTTAAGATCGAAGAAGCAAATCGTGTATAACAAATTACTATGGCATGTTGTCATATCATGGTTTCTTAAAACAAGAAAAAATAGATAAAGGAAGGCTGATAAAATAAATCATTAAGGTATAAAGGCTAATACGTTGGTAATAATGATTGTACAATGACAATGTCAAGTCTTCAATTATCTCTACATTTTATTTCCCAAAGTATTGGACTTAATTAGCCACGTGAAACTCAATCAGTTTTTAAAGATAGGGTGATCACCATTAGTTTTTACAATCGAGTAACAATTTGTTATACATAATGATTGAAGTATACGAGGATAGGATTAAGCCCACATAAAAATAGTCACCCATGATGAAACCTTGCCTTGACGCCTGGTGTTTCACCTAGTCTCGAGATCAACTAAAAGTACATCATACAAACATGACTGAAGTTCTACGACAATTACAACACACTTTCAGTGGAACTTGGAACTGTAACAAAGTTGGAGGTTGAATTTTAATTCTTAATGGACTTATAGCACATTTTTTGTGTTGGGGTGTTTTTAGTTACGCGAACACTTTTGATAAGCCACCTATCTGAATGTAGAAGTGAGGCCGCTTTAAAGGAGCTCAAAGCTTGGCTCCGAAACATTCTGAGAAACCAAGATGCAGACCTATGGCCAAGTCTAAAGGTCTAATCTTCAAGTGATTGAATCAATGAGAGGAAGGAAGGATATGCATGGGGCATTTCCGTCTAACATATAAAAGAAGATTGTTCTAATGGCTTTGGTTTAACTATTCTTACATTAGACGTAAGCGCTTTCACTACATAAAGGTTGAAGGTATAATATCCATCTTTATTTATGCATAACACCACAACATTTTTGGAATCTGGTTAGGTCGTGTCGTGTCATTGTATATATTTTCAAAACTAGGTCTTTTTTGAAAACAGTGGGGATTGTTGGGGATTCTAAATAAACAAGATAAACTTAGTCTCTTGGGTTGAGTCTTAGGAAATAGAGATATGTAATTTTTGTAGGTTTTACTTTAACCAACATAGACTAAAGAATGAAACCAAATTTGGTTTATATATGCGTTTGTTTGATTTTAATATCATGGATTAACATAATAAGGGCTGCCAATTATGTTTTTGTATTACAACATCATAAATGAATGGATGGATCAAACCAACGCATCCATTTTCTAACAAGTGCATCCTTCGGTTTAATAACTGCGTGATATGATAGTTCGTGACAGAATCATGAGTTCATGACCATCAGAAGGGTCACTACTATCTTAAAATTTTTGTTGGTCGGCTGTTATTGTGACTGAATAGAAGGGGTCACAAATGGTGTCTCTTTTAAAGGGTATGTGAATGTTCGAAGAGTCACAATTATGCCTATAAATACAATAGCATTTCAACCTTCTAAACCGGCGAAATTCATTCTTTTAACACACCAAAAAACCTCTCTCGTCATACCAGATTGCTAACTATTTTGTTGCTCGAGAAACAGTGTCCCGAAAACCTTCAAACTCGGTAGTTCAACCAACTGCGCATTGTTGATAAGGAGCACTACCCATTGCTTTGTTTTGTCTTGAGAAGTGATTCGTCAATAACCCTAAGCACGCGTGTTATATTGAAACGGTGAGGGCAAAACTGTTTTTTAGATAGAGAGCACTCGACTCAAAGTAATAAGTTGTAGTCCGATATACCGATGTTAGTTTATACATATTAATTGGCCATTATTTATGAACCCTTAGAACCAACACCTATGATATGATATATATCTATGAGTAATTTATTGCACGAAGTTTTGTTCTAATGTTCTTATAGTTTTGGAATGATATTAAGATTTGGTATATGGATTCATGGGCCATATCAACCTGTCCAACAAAAAACAAAAATATAAAAATTGTGGTGACATATATTCATTCATGGGCCAAATCAACTTATCCAATATGGTTTCACAAAACCTATAGAAATACACATGCTTTCGATTGCACTTAGTGCTACACCAAACACACTTTTAAAGTTGATTGACCTAGAAAAAACATATACAATATAGTGGTTTAAAAGGGAAAATATTTGTGTGAATACTTGCTAGCAACATGATCCACTCATTATAACTTTTTAGTATAAAAGAAATAAAAATTAACTAAAATGTTCATTGACTAATTAAGCATGACATGTATTTATGTAACATAAAATTTTAGGACAAAGTTCATTTAAAAGAAATTGACATTTTTAATAAAATTTACACTAGAAAACAAATATCTATCACAAGTTCATGTGAACCCCCATAAACCTCCTAGGTCCGCCCTTGCATGGATCTTATGTGCATTTACATTGTTGGTTGGTCGATCATTCATCAGTAATAATTAGGAAATAGGAACATATGAAAAACCAAATCACTAACTATCATTAATTAGGATTTAGGAAATAGGAACGTATGGAAAGCCAAATTACTAGCTATAGTATGTCTCATGATTTGTTTTCTTTTGAATAAAATGTGGTTTACTTTGGTTAATCAAATATATCTTCCAAATTTGAAATACGCTTAAAAGTCTCACACATACATGTATAATAAAGCATTATGCATCACACAAACTGAATCAACATTTAAAAGAAGGAAAAAAAAAAAAAAAAAAAAAAAAAAAAAAAAAAAAAAAAAAAAAAAAAAGGTTGTGATCTACTCACTAATCTAATAAAACAAAAATTAACAAAGGATAAGCATTGTTTTTCTTATCCCCGTATGGTACCACCAAGTCTCTCAAA
>LBNU01025169.1:0-14810 GCA_014162995.1 Artemisia annua
CCCTAAATTAAAAATAAACACTGAATACCCCAATTAACGGCCATAAAATGCAACCTTCAAAATAACTTAAATTGCTACATCCCTAACAATTACTTTTAACCCTAAAAACCAAATTTACCGATAATCAAATTTGCAAACCCCTAAAAATGCATCTCAAAATAACTAAATCACTAATCCCTTTAACCAATACCTTTACCCTAAAAAATAAATTACCAAAAAATCAAATTGAAACCCTAAATAAAGTTTTCAAAACGTTACCGCCTTTGGCGTCTCCACAAAGTCTCTTGTTCATCACGATGTTTCTTCACGATGTCTTCCACGCTTATCACTAAATCAAGTAAATGCATCAAATCTATATTAATAAAATTGTTAAAAATAAATGCAACAACAAGTGTAGAACACTTACGCGTTCGACGTCTCTTCTTCATCCATTTAACATGCTGTGTGGAGATCGATGTTTTTGCACGCGCGGGTAAGCATCGGCCCGGCCCAAGTTGTGTGAGGTTTTTTAGACTATTTTTAGATCTAGATTTGGAAAAAAACGGAGAAGCCCAAATGCAAATAGGGGGAATAGTATTAGGCGCGAAAAACGAGAAGCAAATAAATTAAAAAATGGTAATAGTAAAAATATTATTATTATATTCACTTGTTCCTTCCCAATGAAATCTTATAAAGATTTTGTGCAGAAGTAGCACAGGTAGCACAGCCGCCGGTAGCACACTTGATACGAATAAAACAAAAAACGGGTGGGGTCTACTTCGAATAAAACAAAAGTACAAGTGGGGCAACCTCATGATTGGGAAATAGTTGAAGTGATAGCGGGGTCATGCCACGTGTCAAACAATGAAGTAGGTAGCACGGGTAGCACATGGTTGCACGGGTAGCACATGACCAAATTTGGAATTTGGATAAAAAATGACTCAATAGTGGTTCTAAATTCAATTTTTGGCACTTTTTTGGAATTTTCCCATTCTTGACAGCCTAAAACCTAAAACATTAATCCGAGAATCAACCGATTAAAATTTAAAACCCGTAGTAAGAGCGACTAACCCGTCAATAGAACGTTGAACTACCGCCATTCCCAATTTTTATATCTCAACTATTGATCCGCTAATGGCCGTGACGATTGGATACACATAGTTTTAATCGGATCTAGACGCCTTGCGAAGGAAGGTTGGTGAAGAAAATATTTTGTATGGAAATTTAAAAAATAAAAAAATAACAAAATAATAAAAGAAAGGCGAAATGGTGTCGTTTGCACCCCAAAGCATGAGATGACGTCGTTCGCACCACAAATACACAAACGGTAAAAAGAAAACGAAACGACGTCGTTTGATTCAAACATCAAACGACGTTGTTTGTACCACGAATATGTAATAGGGTAATTTGGTTTAAATGTAACGGTTTGTCTTATTTGGATTATGCAATGTTTTTATTTTAGTGTGTAATAAATGAAAGATATTAAAAATTATTGTGAGGCCCTGGAGATCCTATAACGTGAGTGACATGGGAGCGTATTTTTTAGTTGAATTATAGGTTTTGAGTTTTAAAGTAAAAAACTGAAGAAACAACACTTTTTACTATGATTCTCTAATAATAATTTGATTAGTTATGCCATAGTTGGACTTACACTTATGTTATATAAGCACCTTATAAGTTAGACTCATGTTGAGTGTTTAGAGTAGCTTAGACTCATAAATTGAATAAAAAGGACATGAGGTGAAAAATTAGGTATAATTAATTAAAAGTAAAATTGTAATTTGTAATGAAATACGAAAAGTCACACTTTTGGGCTTCTAAAAACCTCTTATTTAAAATTATAAACTCGCTCATATAAACTTTTTCGAACGCTTGTCGAAGCTTATTTAACACATATAAGCTAATAAGCTTATAAGCCAATCGTATAAGCTTAGACAACCATAGAGGTGACCATACAAACCGGTTCCGGAACTGGAAGAAAATATAAAATTATAAAAATACAAAAATAATCATCCTCCACCTTTAGACCTTAATTAGAGTAGTCTTTAACCTAACGAACACTATTCCCTGTGAGAGAACGATCAATTCCCCGGTACTTGCCACTTCACTATACTACATCGGTCAGGTACACTGCCTGGTGGGGATTGCAAGCTTCTCGAGATCCCTCGAGAGGTAAAACGTAGTGCGTGTTGCATTCCACGCACATCAGTCCAATGCCGTTAGTGAAGACTTCAAGCTTCTTTGAGAGTCATTCGATAAGGAAGAATAAAAAGAGCAAGTACAACTTGTGCTTTTTCTTTCATCTTAGTTACCAATATGATTCAACTTGCTTTACACTTTATGGTTTCTATTCCCGTTCTTTTGGGACACCATAATTCTTGTGTGGTACCTTTTGTAACACGAGCACATAGATAAGCGCTAAACATAATGTTGGATCTAATTATCATGAGAACAAGTAGTTTTCCGTACATTTCTCTATGTTTAGTTTTACCTACGGATTTACTAATCTCATTCTTGACAAGTCATTGACGACTTAACAATTAAGAACAAGAGAGTAACTCGGAATGTCTTAGAGCGATAATCCCTTGCTTTTGAAACTTGCTTTTATTATAAAAAAAGTCTTTTTCAAATATTAACTCCAAATTAGCTTTGATTACTTTGAAAGACCCATTTGGTTTCACTAGTTGTTTTATTCCAAAAACTTGTTTGGACACAACTATGACTCTTGAACTAAGTTTTGTGACTTATGTCAAATATACTTAATTCGGTGTTTGATTAAAGATGAGACGATGTTATTTCAAATCTTTATTATTATTGGACTTTCGACTAAGTTGTCATCAACCAAAGATGATTTCTTAGAAGGAGGTGATCTTTCGTTAAATGTTATATTCAACGATTCCTCGACTCTTTTAGGTTTCCTTGCTTAAAACACTAAAAGCTTTATTGTCTTTGAAAAAGTCCAAGAAGTACAACATCATAAGACTACGTGTCGTATTTGATGTGTAGATCCTAGATGTTTTTGACTTACTTGTCACCCACACATCTAAATGTATTCCAACTTGATTATTTTCACTTTATGTGTTTTATGTGAGATTTTCTCAAGATTACTTTTGACATCAAACATAATTTGAGACACAAAAATATAATGTTTAAAAACGTTGTTTATCAAACATTTGTTTTGCAAGCATCACAAAGGTGCAAGACATTCTCACTAAGGAAATTCTTAGTTAGCCTTCTTGTAAGCAAGAGTTACGTAAGACTTACTCAAGAGTTTCTCGTGTTTTATCTCTTGATGGTTAAAGAACCGAAGCACCTTATATCTCCTACTAGTACTAATGACTAGGTACCTTTTAGAAGAAAATCTATGTTATCACTATTAGCACGTAAGCACATTTAGGATACATACTTACTAGTAACACAAACCATAACACATAGTGCAAAAGACAACCAAAGGCAAGTAAAGGAATGCGTACCTTTTAAGTTGTAATGCGATGCAACCAAGATGGTAAGCGCAAAGCGTAACATCTTTGTTTTGATGACATGCTTGATGACTCAATTAAACTCATGTATCCAAGAGGGTTAGAAGATCATATAAAAGTATAAAACATGATATTCTTAATGCCTTTTATCATGAGTTTCCATTAGAGATCATCACTACATCTCTCTTCTAGGTTTAACAAAATTTACTTGCTTAGTTTCACTTGTTGATGGTCCTTTTGAGTCAAATCCTAATCCGGTTTTATCTTCAAACGACTTTTGACTTTTTAACATTCTTTCAAAAGATTTTGAGCTTTCATCAAATTTAGCCAACATCTTTCCTTTTTCATTTTGCTTTTTAATCTCATGTTTGTGATCTAGACAAAGCTTACATTCTAGATCAATTTCAACACCACTCTTAAGTCTAGACATTTTATCTTCTAACAAGATTTCTTTTTCAAAGTCATTCATGAAAACTTTTGAAGACTCATTGTTAAAGATAGTTTTTAGGTTCATGTTACCTAAAAGTTTAGACTCATTTTCTATTCTTGAAAATTCTAAGATGAATGTGTCAAAGCAAAAATGTTTGTTTTCAACATGTACCTTGCTTGTCGTTTCAATGGATTGACAATCACCCACCGGATCATTGTCTTCCTCCACTTCCGTTTCATTCCATGATTCACAAGCAAGTTCATCAAGACACACGTACTCATCTTCACTTGTACCTTCATTCAAAACATTTAAACTAGTAGTACATGTATAATTTTCGAGTAAGTGTCTATCTATTAGTCTTTCTAAGACTTCTAATTCATATGTAAGATCAAATTGATCATCTTTGACTTGACATATTTCTTGATGACGGTTTAGAATATTTTTCCAAATATCATTAGCCGTTTGACACAAAAAGACTTTTTCATGCTCATTCTTTGGCAAAGCTTTATAAATCATTTTCTTAGCTTTAATGTTTTTATAAAGATTGGGATAACCCTTTTGATTATCAAAACTTGATTTCGTTGGTTTGAAATCACCAATAGAAATGACATGCCAAAGATCTTGATCAATTGATCTCACATAGCCCTCAAATTTGCTTTTCCATTCAAGAAAACTTTCTTTTTCAAATAGCGGTAGCTTTTGAATAAATTTCCCTTCTTTGAGATTTTCAAAATCCATGGATCGATCCAAGTTTTAAAATACAATATATTTTAAAGAACTTGAGTAACGTAGCTCCTGATGCCAATTGTGGAAAACTAGAAGGGGGGTTGAATAGTTTACCGCTTTTTACGTTAATTATCTTTTGAAAACTATCCGTTTTAATCAAAGATATACTTGACGTTTTACTTTAAGATGTGAATTGAAACACTTTGACCAACTCAAAGACAATATGTAAACTAAACACAATATGTAAAACATGCAAGTAAAGAGATAGAACGATCAAACCACAACACGATTGTTTATCGTGGTTCGGCTACAAGGACCTCACTTGTCCTTGCCCTACGTCCACGCCCCGAGTATCCAACTCGAGAGTTTCAAGCACTATCAACAAACTCCTTCTCGGTGGAGAAACCTTTACATTCGTCGCTTACACTTTATCCGGTACAAAGCTAGATACCGAGTTCTAGTTCGAGGTAGAACCAACCTAACGTCGCCTAATTCCTTTTTCCGACACAAGGCTAGATGTCGAGTTCTTTACCAAGGGTACAACCACTCCCGATAGTTCTTTTACAAGGGTACAACAACTCCCGACACACTATGTATTTTGAGGCCTAAAATACTAACCGATCACTTGATACACAATACACATGAAGTATAAACTACCTAAGCTTATACATGACCAAGCTAACAAGTCTTGCAACTTTGTGTTGAAACTTGTAACTTCTTGAATGACCTTGTGAACTCCTTTGCTACATAAGAGAATCACACAAGTCAAATGTTACTGAGTTAGAAGAGAGTATATGTGAATAATATGGCCTAAAGTGATGAGGGATTTCTTGCAAGTTGTCTTGTATTTATACTCAACAAGATGTCAGTTCTGGCGGACCCGGCGGAACCCTCACAAGGGTTCCGTCCGTGTTGCTCCAGGGTTCCGCCAGGACTGTCAAGTCCAACCTTGCACACAAAGTAAAATCTCTCCAAGACAAGTAAAGTCACATCACATAATATCATGCATTGACTCAAGGAAGAGTACTTCCAAAGTTGTGTAAGTACCAAAGATGGTCAAACACACAAACTAACTTATGAGTGTATATTGATGATGCATGAACTACTTACAAACATGATGTGACACAACACAATCAAAGCATGCAAGACTCTTTACAAACAATGTCACATCAATCCTAAATGCTAGCAAAACATAACTCAAGCTTATGATGAGTCAAACACACAATCTTACCTTAATTGCATAATGACAAAAGCTAGTTATGAGCATGATGTGACAAGACAAACTAGAAACATGTTAGGATGACATTTATGAGCAAGCCAAGTAATGTCATATCAAGTAAATGCTAACATGTAATACTACCTAGGTGTGTAAGCAAGTATTATGACAAGTTAGACACACATGAATGCTTGATGTGACAATTCTACTTAAAGACATTAGTCACATCAACTTATTGCTAGACTTCATGCATTGAATCACATTTGGAATACTTCCAAAACATGCAAGGTTTACATGGCAAGTTAAACACATAACCTATTCATGAATGCATGACATGATGTTTCCATTTAAAGATATAAAACCATGTTTATGTTTAAATAGAAATGCAAAGCCTAGTTTTATAAGACTTAGAAACTAAAGTGATGTTTTTATTACAATCTAAAGTTTGTGCTTTGTCATTAACAAAACTTAGCAAAGATCGTTAAAATATAAATAACGTTTTAAGGCGATATTTGTATTAACAGGCGGTGTAAGGAAGTCTCCTTTTATGTTGCTCATGTGGTGTTTGCCTTTTCTTGTGATGCCTTTATCTCTTTTATGTTCTTGTTTATTGTTTTTCTTGCCATTATGCTTGGTATGCTTATATTGCTTTTCTGCCCTTAAATGTTTTGTTCTGTTTTGGTTTTTTTAGATGTTTTTTTTTTTTTTCCTTCTCTCTCTCTTGTGGTTTTTTGCCTCCTAGGTTTAGGTCTTTTTTGTGCCGTGTTTGTTGGATCCATGCCTGTCTGCTCTGTTTGCTTGTTCTTGCCTTCTGCCAAGGTTCAAGTAACCTTGTTGCCTTTTATTGTTGACATTATTGTCTGGTAACGTTCAAATAAGATTGAAAACCTTAAAGTTTCTTGTAATCTACTTCTCTTAACCAAGATCTGAAAAAACTTTGTGTTTTCTTGGGACTGAAGTGATTGAAACTGATCAAGGGTTATTTTTATCACAAAGAAAATTCTTTTTTGATTTTCTAAAAAAAAAGAAAAAAAGAAAAAAAATTACTCTTTTGTTCTGTTGTTGTTCTTGATTGAGATCAAGCATTTGGCTATTGGTTCCTGGATACTGTTTGAGAACAGTTATCTCTTGTGTTTAAGGATAGGAATACATATTACCAGTTGCCCGAATGTCTCTCTTGAAGCATTTGCTGATGTAAACTGGGCAAAAAAGGGTTATTTCGTGTTTATCTATTGCTGGTTACTAGTTGTTGTTGAATGGTTCTTTAGTTTCATGGAAAAGAAAAAGAAAGAAGTCATTTTTTGTTAAAAAAAGAAAAATTCTATGCAGAGGATGAAAAGTTATAGTCTCTGCAACATCTTAAATATTTTTTTCTTTCTTTGTTCTACAATGTCGAAACTGGGAACACTTTTACTTGAGTTGGTTCAGTTCTTTTCTTTACTTGATTGAGATCAAGTGTGGTGCTAGTTCATGCTTACCTACTTGAGATCAGGTTGAAGCTATTCTTTTTTTGCTTACCTGCTTGAGATCGGGTTCAAGCTGTTTGTATTTTTTTACCTGCTTGAAATCAGGTTTAAGATGTTTCTAGTGTTAACCTGCTTGAGAGGAGGTTGCTGTTACACTGGCTGCTGATTTATATCAGTTTACCTTCTTTCTTGGTTGTTGCTGATTAAGATCAGCGTGGTACTTTGGTTCGGTCCCTTTGATACTAAAATTGTTCTGTTTCTTGCTTACCTGATTGAAATCAGGTTGAAGTATTTTGTATTACTACCTGCTTGAGAGCAGGTTGCTGGTTGCAGGTTTTGTTCCTTTGGTTATAAAAGAGTTGTTTTTTAGATTATATTGTGTTCTGTTTTCAACATGGATATTGACTTGCATTTTGTAAGAAATAAAATTATTCTAGTGCTGTTGAAACAAATAAAATCTCTTATGCAGTTCTAACTGCAGTTTCTTTGACCATAGGATTAAGAAGTTTTTTCCGACTTAATAAGCTGCTTTTAAAATGGGTTGTTTGGTGTATTTCCAGGCTAAGATTAAGGGGGGATGTTGAAATATAATCTTATGCCTGAATATATTACAAGGACTAATCTTGTCATTCTTATATTTTCAGTTATATTGTCCTTGAAGTTTAAGCCGTGTTTGATGAAGTTGGAATGATGAAGGGTCAGTTGTGTCATTATCGGATAGAGCCGTTGGGAAGAGGAGTATATATACTCGGTTTATCATTCAGGCTCAAACAATTTGGGCTGCTCTCTCTCTCAACAATGTAGCTCTTTGTCTCTCTCTCTCCCAACGGCTATTTACATAGCTGTTATACCACTTCCACCCAAAGACTGTTTTCTCTTCTTATTTGTTAAGCTGTTATCAGCTTCATTTGATCCTTGTTTTGTAATAGAACTAATATCAATATAGATATTAGGGGTACGATAGTGTAGCTGGAGTACCCGTGATCCTTGGTTGTCTGATTTTATTCAGATTGTGATGTTGGTTGTTTAACCTGCTTGAGTTCAGGCCACTGTTACTCTTGTTGTACACCTGCTTGTTATTAGGTTATATGTTGTTCTTTGTTGTTTATCTGATTGAGATCAGATTGCAGTTGTGATTATTGTTGACTGATTGAGATCAGTGTTGTTATCAGGTTATGCTCTTTAATAATAAAAGAAGTTTTTGTGATTTATGTTATGTTTTTCTACAATTTCCTATTTTATCTATCATGACACGTTAATTTGTTGTATTGTAATCAATAATAATACATATTAAAACTTTAGAAAAAAACATTGTGGTATTATAACTAGTAAAAGATATATAATAAAAACTCAACATATATAGTTTAAACTCTTACAAATTGCGGTTCAAAATCAACAATGTGGTCATGTTTCTATCGAGCAAATGATAGAGTTGACAAGGCTAAATTCCTACCTAACTAACTCGTCTTTTGCAATACTACGTGTACATTTTCTCACTTCTAATTTCCATTATTGCTTTTGACACATGTATTGATTTTGTAGTTAGCCATCATTTTCGGCGTGAGTATTATTTTCGTTTTCTATTTTACAATTTTTCTTTTTGATGAAGTATATCACTCGCCTGTCATTTTCGATATATTGATTTTGGTGAAATTATTCTCTAGACTCCAATGTTACACAATCATCATTGAATAGTCCATTTTTGTAGGTTTAATGATTAGATTGCACATCAAAGTATAATTTATAAGTATGTTATCATTTTATGACATTTGCCGTTAATATAGAGCAACTTAAAAACAACTATAAATGAACTCTTCAAGGGAAAAAAAAGGTCAAACTGGCACCTCTAATGGTTACAGCAAAGTTTGCATATACAACCACAACAGTCCATAATATCTTTTCCAATATTGCATGTCCTCTCATGTTTCATACCCGATAGTATACGCATGATAATATGTGAGTTTAGCAGAAGCATCATTGAACCATTAACCCCAATAGTTCACTTCAAATATAGATTCCGCTTTTGTTGTGCACTACTGGGGTTGTACATGAACCATTAACCCCAATTGCATTTCAATCCTAATGCCATCAAATCCCCACGAACCAAACGCGCCGTCAGGGGTTTACAATTACTAGGGGTTGTAGCTAGAGAATGTCATACAATAAATTCAAGCAAAAAGGATGAAGAACAATACTTTACTGAAAACTAACATAAATAGAGCTGATCGTTATTACACGTTAAATGTATAGAAGCAAAACGAGTAGTAACCCTCTTACTCTTAGTTAAAACTTCTCATAAACATTTTTTTTCCAGTATTAGCACCCTCACTTACATAGACTAATTAACAAAATCACAACATTACCATGTGCTTCAGAACCAATTGAGAAAGAGACTGATCTTTTGGATGGAATTCTGATATCAAATGACACAAAATTGTATTCAAACCCAAGCCCAGTGCCTTTACTTAGCTCATAAAAGACACCGGAAGGAGGATCCAGGTTAGAGTTTCTGTTCAGACGCGAAATGAAATTAGGAGATGTAATAAGAGGATAACCAGCGGTTAGATACTGATTTAAAGAAAATAAGTAAGGTTACAGGTAAGCGGAGTAAGATTTCGACCAAAAGATCGTTGTTAGACATGACTCTTAGCACGGATGAATGGAGTCTGTTGTCTCTTATAAGCATCATTTGGGATGCTCTGCCTTCTCGACCGAAATCTGCCTCCGACGAAGTTCCAGCATTGGGTCCTATCTGGTGCATGCAAAACCAACTGTTAGTCCCCTTAATACTTTAAACCAAACTTTAACACTTAAGTTTCTATATTCTCTTGGGTTGATTTAAAAACCAAACCTCATTCTCAACCAGATCGATCAATGTGTTTGATTTTGCAGTTTAAAACTGAGCACTAAATACTACGTTCGAGTTCACTAAGAAATAGTCACTAGCGATCGGATATATGATAGATTCTGATTATATAATTATTAAGGCGTCAACCAGTAAATGTTCGATAAACTTGCAACAAAACTGCTTCTAAGTTCTAACTACTTGACTATTTACGGATCATTTTACTGACACAAACACACTTAAACCTCAATACGTAACCTTATGAAAAATAAGCTTTTTAAGCAGTAAATCATTAGAAAACCAAAAGGGTAACTAAATAAGGGTTCATGCAACATAAAACAATCACAAAGTAACATACATTTGACAAAAAAAATGTACAATATAAATTTTATTCAAAATCACAGAAAACAAACCACTGGAAGATTAAAGCTCGTTACTTTCCTCCATTAGATTCATGAAAATCAAGAAAATGATGTGAGGTCCATGGGCTAGAGGCCTAATTATATAGCCCAAATGTTACATGGATAACTTTTTGGGCATTTAAATGAAGCCCAATATTATGTCACAGTATTTATACCATAAATTTATCTTTAAGCAGGACTTGAACTCACAATCATTTAGTTAAAAATTTCTCATATAACATGAGTTACATACGAATTTAATCTAATAACGTGAGTTCATCAAAATGTCATGAGGTTGTAGCTTTTTTAATTAAGTCATTAGTATTTTAATAAAAATTATGATTCACGCACTCATTCAGCATACAAAGGCACAAAGCAAACCTTTAAACAACAATTGTTTATCTATAACCAGATAACATGTATATCTAAACATACATTGTAGCAAGACATAACTTAATAAAAAAAACTCAAACAAATAAACCCTTATTCTACTTTGTTATGGTCACTTTGCCGAATATAAAAGATATTCATGGAGTTAGACTTAACATTCTTTTTGACGTGTTGTCTCTCAGGTGTGGCATATATTTGTTAGCTATCAACATTTTTGTGAACGATCAATCGCTACAAGAAAAAGTAGCTTTAGTGACGAGAATTTATTTTGGTCACTATTTAGATGAAAATAGTGACGATATAACTTTTGGTCATCTGTAAAAAATCAGTGACGAAACTTACAAGTGGTCACTATTTAGTCACTAAATACGTGAATGTTGACGAGAAATTTCGTCATTAAACATTAGTGATGAAATTTTGGTCACTATTTCACATATTACTATGACTAAATTCTATAAAATGATTAAGAAGACAATTACATGTATATACTTACTAAATTCTATCAAACGATACGGATATAAAGTTCGCAATAGAAAAATATGCAAAATTGCAAATATTTTACTCTTTTTGCTTGTGCAATTCTCTCCTAAAAATGTTATTTGAAATATAAACTTTCAAAACAATATTATTTTTCATTTATATGTAAGAATGTAAAAATAATATGTATAAGTGGTGAAGAAAAAAAAACTTGGATAAGAAAAATAAAACAAGTCACATTAGTTCTTACTTATTTTTTACTAATGTACAAGTAACATTATTTCAAATACATGTAAGAGTATGGGGAGTCATAACACCAACACCACTGCCACGTCATCGCCACATCATCTCAGCACCAAATAACATAACACCAAAAAACACCAGGAAATCATAACACCAAATAACACCACTTTTTACAAATTTACAAATTTCACCCTCAACAATTTCATTAATTAAAATTCAAACATTTTTATTAATAAAACTAAAACATTACAATAGAAAATAAAAACATTACAATAAAAAAAATACATAATAGAAATTACGAAATAAAACATACGAAAATACATAATAAACTAGTCGCTATCATTTGGATTGATTGGCGGATGTTGCAATTTATATTTCTCTTTGATTCTTTGTTTTTCTTGTTTGATGAAATACGCCTCATCTGGATCAACGTCACTCATTTTCATACCGAGAAATCTAAATTCCTCCATACGNCATAATAAACTAGTCGCTATCATTTGGATTGATTGGCGGATGTTGCAATTTATATTTCTCTTTGATTCTTTGTTTTTCTTGTTTGATGAAATACGCCTCATCTGGATCAACGTCACTCATTTTCATACCGAGAAATCTAAATTCCTCCATACGCGTAGCCGTCTCGTCTTTCATCCTAGCCGCTTCGTACGCCATTTGGGCCGCTTCCCCTCTAAGACGAAGCTCGGTAGTCATAGAACCCAAGTTGCTTGAAGCACTTCCACCGGTGCTAGTCGATGTATCGGACTTTTGTTTTTTGGACGACCTTTGTTTCCCGGGAGGACGTGGACATGCATCATCACCAAATAGCTCTTGGTTGGTTTGACCGGGAACGTCTCCGGTTAAGTCAATCGGTGCCGGCGCGTCCCATTTTGGACACTTCTTCAAAATGTACCACGCGTCCTCTTGACTAAACGCCACACCTTTATGCTCGTCATGATACATTTTTCTAGCGTTCTTCATATCATCCACTTCATTTTCACCACTCTTTCTCGTGCGTACGGCACGTTTGTAACACGCTAGAAACTTTTGGCAATTTGCATTCAACGTATGCCACTTGCTTGATATCATATCTTTGTTACGAACTTGAAAATTTTGCTTGTTGAACTCGTGCATAACCTTATACCAAAAAGTGATGCCCTTTTGAGAAACTCCAACATTGCTATCCTCGGAAACGGCCACCCAACACACGACAAGTAAAACTTCCTCTTCCGGTGTCCATGCCACAAATATAACAATTGTTGTTGTTGTTCGAATGACAAGTTACCAAATGGGCTAGGAGTTGGGGGTGTAGAAGACCCGACGTTCGGGTTAGCATTAGCATTTACAAGACCCATCAAATTTAAAAAACTTGAATCGTCTCCTCCCGACATGGTTTGATTTTCTGAGAATATGAGTGTATGAGTTATTTTTTTTTTTTGCTTGTGAGAATATGACTTGTTGTTGTTGTTAATTTATAAGGTCTGAATTTTTGTTTTGAGAATATAACCGTTATAAATCAAACGGTAACATTCTATAATTTTTTTTTAAAACTAGCCGTTAATAGTGTGAGGGGTTTGTTTCGTTTATTTCCAAAAGTTCCTAGCCGTTGTAACGCACGTTGTGGTGTTAACGTGCTTACCAACGCGGACCAACGCCTCACCCTTGGAAATGGAGTTAACGCTGAAACGCCGTTGTGGTTGTGCCATGTAGACGATTACGCCGAACCGGCGTTATCACTGCCTTCACTCTAAACAAGTCATATCTTTTTTGAATAGAACAAGTCATATCTCACTATGTTACTTCTCACACCACATCTCTCAAAGTCCCGCTTAAATCTTTCAACTTAAATCTCACCATCGTGAACTTAAATCACCATTATCTGCCTACCATCATTATCAAATTCAGTTATACCAGATGATGGCGTAACCCTAACCCACGCGCCACCGGTAAACCACCACGGCAACATCCACCACCAACCGCCGCATAGTCAACCAACTTTCTCAATCGAAAAGGTATCATTAATTCCTTCATAATTGTGCTTGGATTCAAAGTTGATTTGATTTTCTCAATCGAAAAGGTATCAAATTCAGTTATGGAAGCGTGGTGAGCTTCTTATTGGTGTGTTGCTGATTAAGTTTTATATTGTGATTTTATAATATGTTTATCATCGTGATTGATATGCTCATCTATTATATAATTACTAGTTTATTATTTTTTTTTTTAATTTTCAGCATGAACACAAAGTGTTTGATAAAATGCCTCATTGAAAACTAGGTTGGAATAGATCTGGTTATAGGTGAAATTAGGTCGACATCGTCGTTAAGTGTTTGAGGTTGGTTGACGGTTGTGTACATTGGTTTAGTTAGTCAATTTTATAGTCGATTTTCAATTATATCATCGGTTAGGTACTTATCCAAGTTATTTCCGAATTTCTATATGCTTAAGTGTTTAATATACATACTATGCTTCGTCGAGTATATAGATTCTGATGATTGATGGATAATATTATATAGCTTGCTCATAAATAGTGATTTCATAGCAGCCAACTAACTTGGTTAAACTAATTGATGGAAGCTAGTGATATGTTGTTTAGTTTGGTGAAATTGAGAAGTGATTGTATTGTAACAAGTGATTCTGGACAGGCGACTGATGAACATTCAGTGTATGGCAAGCTCCGTTGTTTGAAATAGCTCTGGCTCCTCATCAGGATTATAGGCAAACAGAAGGTATCTCTTATTCTTATTATTTTCATGACTTTATGCATTAGTACATACATTCACCTTGTAAAGGTCAGAAAATAGTTACATTTTCATAGTTAATACTTAAACTTACGGGATTATTTCCATTGTTAAATTCATTGCCATTGGTGAAAGGACTTTGAAGTTTATATTCGATAACAAAAGCTTCCATGTAAATTCCATTGGTGCTTTTTAATGTATATTTGATTTGGGTTAAATAATTGGATTTGATGAATAGCGAAGGGGCTAATTGTGGTAGGGCATGGTTGTGACTTGTGAGTCAACATTTCAATAAGGGTCTAACTGTTAAAATGTAGATAATGTTACTTTCTTCCACAAGTATATCAGGGCTCTAAACCATCCACCCCACTTGTTCACCTTCATCAACATAGCCCCATCATACTCCCTTTATTAAGTGCCACTCCG